>PVIC010006547.1:0-54107 GCA_004025085.1 Thryonomys swinderianus
AAGGGATCTTCCTTTCCCAGATCCACTGCAGGCCTTGCCAAGTTTTCAGGCCTTTTCATTTGCTGAATACTCCATTTTCAAAACCTCTTTCTTTCCTTTTTTAAATAATTCACAGCCTTATCTTAGAATTTACTTTAAGTGTCATTTCTTTTCCTTATTCTTTACCTCATCAGCTACAGCCTCATTAAAAACGAGGGTCATATTCTTCACTTTGTAATCTCAGCATCTAATTACCATCTAAGCCTGTATCGTATAGCATCTAAGCAAAGGTTTGTCGTCCCAGGAAAACCGCTAAGGTGGCTTTAGAAATCCCAACAGGAGGAGGACTTTGAGGCTGCCTTTGATCATATCTAACTGTCTCCAAGTAGGTTCTCCAGATATTAACCCTGGATAGCAATTTGGGTCTTACCCAGGTGTGAGAAAGTGAGACAAAAAGGGAAAGAAGCCAGAACAAGGTGAATTCTCACACAGGTAACTACATAGATAGAGGGAGCTCAGACCCACTGGGACTTTGGGGAGACAAGGTAGAACAGGACTCCAACTCAGAGCTAAGCCAGCTGGACTCTTTATGCATCGACTCCCAGGCATGGCTAATGGGCTGTTCATAGATGGTAGCAACTCTTGTGATTTTCCTAACAATCCCGAGAAGGCTACATCATCTTTGCAGAAGAGTCCCCAGGCTTCGCAGTGAAGTCACTGGGTTGGAGAGATGGAAACAGTGAGTACTAAAGATGTACAGGCTGGACTCTGATACCATTTGCTGCATGACAGAACTTTGGATGGAAAAATGAGAGATAATAAAACGTATTTAATAAGGAAATTTAGCAAGTACTCCTACTTTTTAATCTTTTATTTAACAGATGTTTTTAAAAGTAAAATTTCAAATTTCAGTATTCTTTCAAAAACTTGCTATATGCCAAAGTATATTACATTACTGCAAAGAAATGATACCCTGACTGGGAATCACCAATTTCTTTATTTGTACTCCACAGGGAGACTGTCACCATATCCATGAAGAAGAGAAAACTGAAATTAAATCACTTATAAGGATAAATTCCAAAGAAATAGAAATAACAGAGCTTCCTTTTATAAATATAATTGTTAATAAATAACAGCTTACCTTCAAACATGGAATGTTGGGCTGGGGATTTAGCTCAGTGGTTCTGGCACCTACCTCAAAAGCACAAGCCTGGGAGTTTGATCCCAGGTACCACATACCACAATGCCAGATGTGGTGGCTCACGCTTGTAAGCCCAGCACTCGGGAGGCAGAGGCAGGAGGATTGCTGTGAGTCTGAGGTTTGCCTGGGCTACCTAGTGAGCTAAAGACCAGCCTGAACTGTAAAATGAGACCCTGTCTCAAAAACAAACAAACAAAACATGGAATGTTAAGGTGGAAGACAGGGACTTTTTGTAAGCCCAGATTGCTGAAAAGCTCTTTTATTTGATTTCTGGGTTGCAGATATATTTTGCCGAGACATTCATAGTTCAGCCTGTGGCAAATGTATTGCTTTATTTTATTTTTGTGACTAGTCTGAAAATTGGCATGATTTTATTTAAATGAGTGGTCAGTCCTCGGACCAAGTAATAATTTCATTACTGATCTCAATTCTTGATCTACACGCCTTAACTGTGTGATGTTGGACAAATTCTACTCTAAATCTCAGCTATCTGTACATATGGGGAATAAAGTGGCAGGCAGGAAATGCGGAAGGCTTACATGGAGTGATATGTGTGAAATACTTAGTATAGCGCAGTTAAGGTATAAACAAGAATTTGCTTTCCAAGTACTTTTAGATTTAGGCTACTGAGTTTGTACCATCACTAAGGTCCTCATTCTTTCACTTCTTAAAATGACTTCAAGATTTTAACAGTTTAAGTTAAAAGATGGAAGAGAGGAATAAAATCCACATGAAGGTGAGGTCATTACATGTATAACATCTAACTTATCAAGTGTACATATTTGCTACTAGAGCTAAGAAATAGCCGAGAAATGCTTGTAGTATTACATGCAGCAAGTGAAATTTTGAAAGTGGAGCTTTGAGATTCTGGTTGTTTTGTGAATATAAATTTAACCATTCAATTGAAAGAATATTATATAAGTTCATAACATGAACTCTCAATGTTTTGAAAATAAAATTTGGAGAGATTTTATATTTGTGTTTAAACTGTCATTTTTCTAGAAAAAGGTCTTCTAGTTTTAGTGATTTCTTCCCTCATCCCTTTCATTCCCCACAAAACAGGGCACTTACTGCTTTTGGAAGTATTTGGCTTGTGTTTCCATTACAATTATGGTCAGGCTAATAAGTCATTAATAACAGGGAGGGGGTGGCTTTTAGAAATGTAAAAATGTTAATTTCTTGATGAAGAATATGAAATGGTCCATAAATGGGTATAATTACTAAGTCTGAATCATTCAACTCTATATAAACACCTAGAAATTTCACAATAAAGTTAGAGAATTTATTCTCTATGTGGGTAAACATATGGCTGAATGAAAAAGAACGTCAACTTAGAAAATTTTGCAATTGCACAAGGAAAGACATCCATACATAAACATAAACCATGTATAGAAGACATATATAACAGAGACACCCTCAAGTATACTTTTATGGGAACATTTATTTGCCTCTCAAAGTTACTCTGTGCCTGAATACTCTGAAATATTAACTCTTGATTTGGAAAGAGCACATTTAACAAGTAGAACTCACTCTATTTTATTTCTTATTACTACCTGTAGCCTTTCCTGTAGAAGCTAATAACACCATAATACTTTAACATTGAAATATAGGAGATACTTTGTTGTACCTTTTCCATCTTTGGCCATCACGGGACATTAAGTACTATCGATTCGCCCTCCCTGGAGTCATTCATACCAACACCCTTGATTCCAAATTTACAGTCACACACCCTGGTTCTCAGTGCAGCTCCCCTAGCCTTTTGAAGCAGACTACCAGTTGTTTTTTTTTTTTTTTCTTTCAATCTTCTTGGGATCCTTTCTACTCACTGCTACTTGGCTTCTATTCTTAAACAGCAGCTTAAATAATACATGCATTTCGTCCAAACTGACTGCTTTGGCAGTGCCCAATCTCCAAATCCCAGAACACCAGGCCAATTCCAAATGAGGACACACATAATCTCCGACAGCTCCATTTAACTGATTTCAAATTGGAATTATGTTAACATTCTGTGTGCATCCAGATAGTTTTATATCCAACTAACACACACAATCCCAACTCTGAATCGTAGCTATTTTGTTTTTGGTCTTCTACAAACAGCAATTGAGGTTGTGAAAACCTTTTCCAATCTACTTTTTCTCAGACCTTCTCCTATCATCATAGGAGCACCAAGCTGTATAAGCATCATTTTTTCTTGCTTAGATTATCCACTTCTGAGATTCATTTTGAATTTATATACAAACAGAAACACTGAAGGATTTGTCCTGATACCCACAATAAAATTATGTACCTTTTGAGCACTCTTAGTAGAATTTGAATCAAAGCATAATGAGTTGGATTGAAGAAGGAGGAATTAAAATAAGCAAATCGAAAGCATTTTTACAACTGGCAGAGAAAAGAATCTAGTCCTTGTAGGGCAGGAAATATCTATGAAGACTGGGCTGAATAAAATCCACTACTCAGAGCTGTCATGGAACGTGAAAGGTTAAGTATGCCTCGGTTGATTGCACAGGACAGAAAATTTCCCTGTGTCTGAGGATTCTCGCACACATTCTTTGCACAGCACAGAAGGCCAGGAAAGAACACCATCAGCAGATCCAGAGAGGTGGGTTCTCCTCTCGACTCAGTCGCAGTCCCAGTGGAATGTTACCTCTGCAGTTTGCTTATCTTTCTGTCAAAGGAATGTTGAGCTCACTCGGTGCCCCGAGCTCACTGTTTGCACCATTCTGTATGGATTCTACAAAATTTGAGTCTGTCTATTATGCAGATAATACTGTGCAAATCCAAAAGAATGTTCACAGACATTTCTGTGTTAAAATACTTCACAGTATTCTGCCTTGATGTCACTTTCAGGACACGGAGCTTGGGTAATTACACAGTGCCTGTGCTACTGTGGAAGTTCGCAGCACATGAACAGCTTCTTTCTAGACGATCCTTCACTCTTTTCCATTCACAAATGATTTTGCTCCCTTCTTACATCACAACATATTTGAAAAGCCAAGTAAGTTTTAGCTTGTTAGTTTCCTGCCTTATTCATTGGTTCCTAATTCAAATAATCTCTAAAATCTACCACTTTTAACTCAAAAACTCACTACGCATTTTAGGAAAGTTGAGGTAATCCCAAAGCAGATTTTTCTGAAAGAGAATTTGTTTCTTACACATAGGAAAATTTCTATTTTTTCCTTTGTCAAGGGTCATATGGAACACTGAATCCCCATTAAGCTATTATTACTTTTCCATTGTGATTCCAGTGGTTTTCTAAATGGTTTAAGAAAATAACAGAGATATTTAAACTGACTAAACAGTGGAGGCTATTTAGTAACTTTCCACTAATAAACACCTTCATTAACCACAGCAGCAATATGTATTTTCATTGTCATTAACAATACCCTAAATCCATTCAGATTCTGGAGTGGGATTAATAACACATCTTCCACTAATTGCTATACCTATTTAATTTTCTTTCAGGTAATGTAGAGGGTTTGTTACTTTAATTGAATAGACCTATGAACTTCTTTATCACTAATCTTCTAAATGTAAATAGACAAAGAGAATAAAACATTCATCTGCAGATATCTTAATTATGGAGTGATTTCTAAAGCACTAACAGGAGCTGGCTCCCAGTTTCGTTTGTTCTCACTTTTCATTGGCTTTGAATCTCTTTTCTGAAGACTTTGTCAGCTGCCTGTAAACATGTAGTGATTCACCTCCTACAAGTTTGCGCTGTGTTCAGGTGAAGTGTTTAGGCTGATTCATTTCCTTGACAGAATAACAACTCTTCTGTCTCACATTCAGAGCATGCATGCTTCTTCATAATTAATGATAAAACTCAAAATAGTTGCCTTCAGTCATTCCCTAGAGAACTCCTGTCAAAAACAGATTGCAGATTAAAAATACTCAGGAGGCATCATTAAAGCAACATCAATGTCAAATTCTCTTCTTCTAGCAAGTTCTAATAAGATAAGAACTTGCATGCATTCGTTTAATTTCTTCCCTAAGTGTCTGCAGTGCCAGCACACCAGCTGTCTGCTCCCAAGATTGTTCCCAGTGTGTTGGGTACCACCACCGCATCAGGCCCCACTGGCACTGCAGCACAAATCAGTGTCTCCTTCTGGACACCCCAGCTTTCCCCAGGGACCGCCCACTCTGACAGGATCCACTGCAGATGCCTCCACTGAAAACCTGATATTTGAAATGTAGCGCCACGTGGCACTGTGTTCCCTGGAACCGAGAGGGTGCCAGAAGCTTCCTCATCATGAAAATGATATTCCGGTAGGTATTTCCCACTATTGCCAGACACGCTCAGCCTCTTTTTGTTTTTTTTCAACTCATCAAAAGATTCCACATGGACTCAAACATGTTGTTTCGTTATGTTAAATGTAAACTATCTTAGTTCCTTTTAAGAAGCTGCAGAGCAATGCTATAACTTAATATATAAGTAAAAGATCATATTTTCATTTGTGGAAGAAATTCAGAAGATGCTGTGATCAGAGCTAAAATTGATTCCATGAAATAGGATTTAAGGATATTTGTCAATACTCTATCATTCCTCTAGTGTGAGAAACAGAAAGTATAAACGAAGTCTAAAATGTATGACAGGTATTGTGAAATAGGAAGAAAATGTTCAAAGGAAGATTTAATTGGGTGGGGGCAGGGGAAAGCAAAGAAGGGAAAGAAAAAATTTCATGGTAAAAAAGGAGAAAACAGAAACAAAGTTTATTATATGGGGATGGAGGTCAGGGCAACAGGAAAAAACAAAAAGATATAAAATCAAGATATATTTTGTAGCCGGACATGGTGGCTCATGCCTGTAATCCCAGCACTTGGGAGGCAGAGACAGGAAGATTCCTGAGTTTGAGGCTTGCCTGGGCTATATAGTGAGCTCAGGGCCAGTGTGGACTACAAAGCAAGACCCTGTCTCAAAAAAAAAAAAAAAAAAAAGATATATTTTGTACAAGTTCAAATTGCCAATGAGGAATGTGATCATAATTTATTTCTAAAATGTACAATAAGTCCAATTTTACTAAAAAATGACTTAAGGATATCAAAGTATAATTTATAGAACATAAAATAAATGATCCATAAATGAAAAATGGTATGCTAAAGTATTTAATTTAGTCATGAGAGAATTAGTAAGACAGCAAAGTTCTAAAAGCATTTGAAGAACTAGAGATTTGTAAGTATTAAAGAATAAAAAAATACAAATGAAAGGAAGGAAGGAAAGCTGAGCAAAGATTTTTGGTTTCAAAACCTACTTCAATGTGACATTGTCAAATGTCAAGCAAACATTAAGTTTATATTTTTCTACTAGACAGAAACACAAAATACATGACTGGATACAAATTAAATGGTTAACAAAATGAATACCTTCATGCTTTGAGAAAATTGTTATTATGTAGTAATCTTGTTAAACAGGGTCCTAGCAACATTAAAAAGATGTACCTTCGCATACTTATTTCTAGGTTATGGATAATGTTTTCATAAGAGTTCCCATTTTGATTATAAACAGTCTATTAGAAGTATTCTTGGTTACACAGAAAAGTTGGTTCTCCTATTTGGGCTGATTATTTACATGACAGGTCAAGAAGAGTTCATTATTCCTATGATTCTTATCAGCAAATCTAAATCCATTTGTTATTGAACAACTACTGATGTCAGAGAATTAACTTCTGCCTAGAAATTTGTAGATGGAATCTCAGATTTGCCTTTTAAATACTTCTGATTATTTGCTCTTCTACCTTAGAACAGAATTTCAAGTCTGAGAAATATTCCTAACCAATATACCCATAAAAGTAAGTGAATTTCTCTCTCCTCAAACTTTGAAAATAAACTAAGGTCCCTGGACTGCCATGAAGTAACTTTGTCATCAACTGTGAAGCTGGAATCTGGTAAGCAGATTTTCCTGGAGCTTTGTGTACATTAACTTCACATATAAAATCAAATCTTGCACCTTTACAGTGCATTTGTCATAGATAATCAAATGTATATAACTTTTCAATATAAGCCACCAGGTATGGAGTTTATTGTACACTCTGTCTATGTGATACCTTTGTGAGTAGAACAAATTCTTTTTTTTTTTTTTTTTTTTTGAGACAGGGTCTCGCTTTGTAGTTCAGGCTAGCTCTGAGCTCACTATGTAGCCCAGGCAAGTCTTGAACTCAGCAATCCTCCTGTCTCTGCCTCCCGAGTGCTGGGATTACAGGCGTGAGCCACCACGCCCGGCAAACAAATTCTTATTGAACCTATGCAAATAAATACATTTCCACGAAAGGTAACAAGGTGCAAAAAACTTTGTATTATTATAGAGAATCAGATACCAATTTTTAAAGTCTTACTTGAATTACAAAACGTAATCTACAAATTTAAATTGAAGAATAAATGAAAGCAAAATATTTTCTGATATAACAATCAGAATAAATGTATATATATATATCACAATTACTTTTCTTTCATTATTACATCTTTTTTGCTGAATTATGTGGCTAGAAGTCTGTTTGAATGAAATACTTTCTTCTGAATTTAGACTCAGTTTATTCATGTGGTTCAAAATGTACCTAAATAATTTTAGCTATAAACTTTACATCTGCCTTTTTACTTTTTATTAGCGGTTAGAAATGTCAGTTTAGGTCTTTTATACATAGGTCTGAGATGATACTAGTTTATTGAAGAAGTGAATTTTAACCTGAAACTTAAAATAGAAGTATTAAAAAAGTAGCAGGGAACTCAGAAACCACCTGTTGGCAAGCCCATAGGGCTATAGTTAATTCCATAAGTTAATAATAATAAAATGGAAGGAAGTTAAGTATTTTTGGTGGAGAATGCATAGCTATGCCATGAGTCTTTTCCCGGAGGACAAGTACACGACAGACAGCTAAGCCCTCTCATCCAATCTATAAATGGTACAATCTTTGAACATGTATACTAATAACATTTTATCTCTTCAAAATCAACACTAGGAAGATCAAAATTTTTGATTTACAGCTTTCCTGTTGTGGCTCTTTCAAGGTTATTGAACTAATTTAAAAAAAATCAAACCTACCAAAGTAAGTTAATAGACACATCTCTCTTTTTAGGTGAAACAATAAGTTCCTGGATTTTTTTTTTTCAGTATCCTGAAGACAAAACCAGAAAACAATATATCATGTGAGGATACTTGGTAACATAGTTATGATAGAATGCTATGTGCCTGATAACAACAACAAGTTGTGGTTATTAAAATGATAACATATTGTTAAAGTATTTGTCCAAATACCAGTTAAAGATAATAAGGCAGAAAGACTACTTACTGAAGGGTGCATAGTGACAGATATGGAGATCACTGTGATGAGATCTTCCCATAAGGAGAGATGAGACTTCTGGTTGTGCTCTTGCATATTGTGATTAACATTGTATTCAGAGGAAGCAAGAACCCTGAACCAAAGGTGATCATGATAATAGAACTCCTTAAAGGATCAAATTAAAAAATGGTAGTAATAATCAGTCTATCCAGGATTCAAAGTGAGGTGAACCCTGCTATTTGTACCTTGGTATCCCTGAAACTCATGTTGAAACATAATCCTAATGTGATAGCATTAAAAGATGGACCTGTTGAAATAATGCTTGTTGTGAGGGTATAACCCTCAGGAGTGGCATTTGTGTCCTTATGAAGGAAGCCTGAGAGAATTTCTTGTGTTTCTGCTACATGTGAATATATACCATGAACTGGCACTTTTATCTTGGACTTCTGAGCCTGGTGAGCTAAGGTAGTAAAACGTTGTTGTTTATAAATTAGAAAACCAGTTTATAAAACCCGGTCCACGGCATTTGTTGTGTCCCATAGATTCCTGTATGTTGTGCTGGGGTTGTCGTTTAGTTGTAGGAACTGTTTAATTTCTTCTTTAATTTCTTTTGTGACCCATTGGTTGGTTAACAGAGAGTTGTTCAATTTCCATGTGTTTGTGAGGATCTTGGAATTACTTCTGCTATTCAGCTCCAGTTTCAAGGCACTATGGTCTAATAATATGCAGGGGATAACTTTGATTCCTTTGCATCTATTTAAGCTTGTTCTATGGACTAGAATGTGATCTATTTTGGAGAATGATCCATAAAAATATGGAACGCTTCACGAATTTGCGTGTCATCCTTGTGCAGGGGCCATGCTAATCTTCTCTGTATCGTTCCAGTTTTAGTATATGTGCTGCCAAAGCGAGCACTCACAGCATTTGTTATATAAGCAAAAAATGAATGTAGACATAGGGAAATAATGGTTAGAAGGATATTAACAGCTTTTCATGAGAATGACAGTTTGGACTATATGTAAAAACAGCACAGTTATGCCTCAGCATAGTCATATAAAACTTAAGTAAATACTCTGAGAATGTGCCCATTTTGTCATAACCATAGGACTTCAGATATTATTTTCTCAATGATTTATTAAATTGGCTACTTTCTGTAAAATACCACTCATAATTCTTATGTTTCTTACATGAGTTAGGGCTGAATTACATTATGAAGGACTCAAAATATTTTAATTCAAAAAGATGAAAAATAAATAATTTTTCTTTGATCCAAGTGGAATTAACAGATACTGGACTCATTTTTTTTTTTTTTTTTTTAGTATTTGAACATAATTTTTAAGCTAGTGTAGTAGCAGGTCTTTATCTAGTAAATATCTACTCTTATATGGGTTTTGTACTGTTCTGTGGACACCTTGAATTATGTAAATAGTTCTGAAAATATATTTAGCTGAGTACCATCCATGTTTTTTTCTCAATAATGTAATTCTCATAATATGTGATTAAATGGGGATTTCAATATCCGTGCTTTGAGCTATTACTTATTTTGGGAAGGTCATTTTATTTGCTCCTATACCTTTACCCTCTCTTATCTTCCTCTTCATTTCATCACCACTAAAAATAAAAAGTGAGACCTGAGAACTGTTGAGTTTTTTAAATGTAGCTGCTTCAGGATAAAAAGAGTACTATTGTTCTTCACACTTTAAAATTACAATTATTTTCAGTTCTAATTTTCAAAGACTTTATTTGGAGATCCTGACTTATTTTAAGTGGTTCAATTCTTCATCACCTTTCTTTTTGTCATAATGAAGCAGAGGGTGACAGAGGAATTCTCTGATGGCTGTTTTCTTGGTACTGTGATTTCATTTCTCACACCAGAACCTATGCTCAAATTCTCAGGCCTACACAACTCACTCTCTGAGAATCTGCATAATTTTTATGACTTTCTTTTAAAATACCACTGTTCAAAAGTTGGAAATTTCCTAATGAATAAGGTCAGTTTAGAACCCAGAGCAGCCTGGTACAGACTTGAAGTCCTGTAGCTAGAATGTAGTCTCTATTTTTGGTGTTTAATGTATGTTTTTCCCCGTGATGGACTAGGGCATATGTAACTGTTTTATTTCTTTGGGGTGTAAATACTGCAACTATTGTAGATAGGTAAATTAATTCCAGCTATCTGGTAAGCAGTTAGACAGAGGGGCTCTCCAGGGACCAGTTCTTTAGGAGCCAACACAGTGAGGAGCCAACACAGTGAGGAGCCAACATGCGGAATGAATGAGGCATATTCATTAGTTAGCATTATAAAAAGAGAAAAGAGGTAACTGCTTCCCCTGAGGTAGGTAGCAGAGACTGATACTCTAAATGGGGAATTCCTTGTACTCAGATCTGCCACATGGTCCTCATTTAATCAATATTACCTGGGTGACCTACTTGCAGTCTTATCATTCGGTTGTGGTTTTGTCCCACTTGATGCCCAACATGTAGTTTGCCTTTGGCTCTTATAGTTTTGTCCCACTTTGTGCACCTCACCTCATGGCTTTGCCATATACATCATCTTTGAAAAGTGGAGTGAGCGGGCAACCCATTTTCTGGTCTCTCTTAGACAGAATCTTTCTTTCTCTCAATAAATTTTTCCTACTCTTAGCCTCTGTTGTTCCTAGCATTCATTCTTCAATATTAGAGAACATAAACTCGATTCTGGATTATCTAGTAGGTTTTGGAGTCATATCTATTCCCCCTGTATCACCACTAGGGCTGATTTCCAACGACTAACATGGTGTCTTGAATCCAAAAGCAGGAGTAGAAGTGCAATTGCCCATGATTACAGTGTCGTGGAATTGTAACCAAGTTAAATTAAACCACTAAGGCTGAGTGTTTCTTGCCTGACCACTAAAACTAATGTTCCTTATTTGAAGTTATTTCTACTATGTGGACCCTCCCCCCACTTACTCCCCCTGCCTGTTATCTTCCTCCCTCCTGCCTCACACAGCGATTAACCATCTCCCTTCCTGCCCTACCTGATTGTAACTACTTATCTGTCCTCTTGACGCAGGAGAGTTAAGGCCTAACTCCCCAGCTGAAACGCGAGTTCGTGTTCTCTAAAAATCGAAGAATGAATTTTAGGAACAACGGAGGTTTGAGTAGGAAAATTTTATTGAGAGAGAAAGCTTCTGCCTTAAGAGAGACAGAAGGGGGGCCCGGAAAGTGGGTAACCCCAGGATTGCTTTCTTTAGGGGGATTTTATGACCAAAATCACGAGGTGGGGTGGGTTCAAAAGTGGGGGCCACCAATGAGATTTTTTAAAAGGTAGATAGGTTATAACAATCAAACAGGAATTTTGACTCTAACTCTTTCCGGGGAGGTGGGTTAAGGTATCAGCCTTTTACCCTAGGAGGTTGGAGCCTTCTTTAGAATATCTGATGGCTCCTTGTTTGGAATTTCAATGAGCTATTTATCTTATATGGGTGGGGTAGTTTTCTCCCCGGCAGCAGTAACCTCCAAGTTGGTTTTTTGGTTTTCTTTTAGGGGCCAGTCCTATCTATCTGCCTACATACGTCTAGCTGGCTTTTCTGCCTATAATACTCTTACCCCATAAAGATGTAATAGGCCCGTTACCATGGTAAGCAACTAAATTCAGATTAAATTTGCTTAGAGCACCTGCAGATGTGCAGGTGGTCACGGAGACCATGAACGTGTGGTGTTAACTACAAAACTCCCTGAAAGCTGAATTGTGCAGTCAGCCTTAGAGGACTCTGTTTCCTGTGGCTGGCCTGTCAGTTAGCAATAAAGTTTGCATCAAAGTTCTTTCAGCTCTCGTCGTCCTCTTAATAGAAGTGCAGGTACAGTAGACATAAATAATCTTAAAAATGAAAACAATAATTGTAAAATGTAGTAAAATAATAAGAAAGTAATGTTTTTTAAATGTATTGCTTTTATAAACTTATTTAATTGTAGGTTTATATAATTGAATTAACACTAGCTGAATTAACACTGAATTAACACTAGCTCACATTGTTCTCAAAAAGTTAACTCTTGGTTCTTGCAAGCTGGTATAAGCCAGATTTTGTACCTTTCTGACTCTTTTCTCTCATAATGCTTATTCCCTCTCAAGACTTTCCAAGAGTGGAAAGAAGTTAAGTGACTAACCCAACATGGGGCATCTAATGTGCTTGAAGTACTGTTGTGCAATTTACAAATTTTAATAAATTAGAATACTATCTTTTGCACATTTATGGATATATTGCATATTCTATGAACACTAAGCATTTTATACATCCTACCTCATTTCATAGTTAAAACTAATCTATTAAGAGGGCTTTAATATTGTACTGACATGAAACCTAACACTTAGAAAAACTTTCCAAAGGGTGGAATGAGGAATTTAGGATTAATATTCACATAATAGACTTTGGTGTTAGTAAAGTTCTCATCACCGTGACAAAATATAGGAGAATAGGGCTGGAGATTTAGCCCAGTGGTTTCAGCACCTGCCTAGCAAGCGCAAGGTCCATAGTTGGATACCTGGAGGGTAGCCAATAGGGAATAAAAAAAGGCAGAGTCAAAATTCAAGGTATAAGGAAACCAGGGGGCCCCACTTCTAGTGGATAAGCTTGACAATCTTTGCAGCTGACGACCTTCTTTTAGCTAGCAAGAAGCTCCGTGGGAGGGGTGGTGTTCTTTTCTTGAAATAGTGAATGCATTGCAAATGGGGCAATAAAAAAATGAGGGACAATTTAAGCTTCACAAAGGAAACAAATCAGTGGCGAATAGTTCCTCATACCTGGATTCCTGCATTTTTTTTTTTTTTGTCACTGTCCTCAGCAGTTGTTATCTCCCCTCAGGAGCCCTGTAATTACAAGCCAGGAAGCATGCAGCCTCCTTATACTTCCTTATTCCGAAAGCAGGTCACACCAGCTTTGAGACTGCAGAACCTAAGTCATTGTTCTGATCCCCATCATTTTCCTCACATAGTTGGTCGCCAACAGGTAACCTTACAACCAAAACACCTGTGTAAAATAAGTCCAAAGTGTTATAGGTAGTTAAGCTAATTAAATATCTTGTAGGCATTTAGATAGGGCCAGCCCTCAAAAAGCTCACATGGAGGGCCGGAGGATTAGCTCAGTGGTTCCAGCGCCTGCCTGGCAAGCGCAAGATCCTGAGTTCGATCCCCGGTAACCACATACAATGCTGGGCGTGGTGACTCACACCCACCAGCAATCAATACCACATACCACAGTGCCAGGTGTGGTGGCTCACGCCTGTAATCCCAGCACTCGGGAGGCGGAGGCAGGAGGATTGCTGAGTTGGAGGCTTGCCTGGGCTACATAGTGAGCTCAGAGCCAGCCCGAACTACAAAGTGAGAACCTGTCTCAAAAAAAAAAAAAAAAAAAAAAAGCCCACGTGGAGGACGACTGAGGAGCCAACATGGAGGACAGTCAAGGAGCCAACATAGAAGACAATGAAAAGACAGTCACTGAAGGCCAACATTACAAAAGGAGAGTAAATACCACACCCACATAGGATAAATAGTAGTGATTGATATTCTAAGTAGGTATCACTCACCTGGGTGGGGGCCAACATTATCTTTTTTGGGACCCACCATGAAAGATCCCTGACTAAATATCCTGGTATGCTTGCTATGTGACTTGCTTTCCCATTGGATCCCCATTTAATCCTCATTACCTAAACTGTACTTGCAATGTTACTGGGTGACTCTAGCTTTGTCTCTCCTTGAACCTGCCTCACCTTCTGGCTTTGCTCCATAAAAACCCCTGGGGAGTGAGGTAAGTGAAACAAGGACTCCAGTTTTGGGTCTCCTTCTATCTCTCTTAGGCAGAAACATTCTTCCTCAATAAGCTTTTCCTATTATTAACCTCCACTGTTCCTAGAATTCTTTGATTTTAGAGAACACGAATTTACATTTCAGATAGCATGGTACCTCACATCTGTAATTCCAATACGGGAGGCAGAGGCAGGAGGACTGCTGTGAGCCCGAGGCTAGTGTGATCTACATAGTGAGCTCAGCCAGAACCACAAAGCGAGACCCTGTCCTTAAAAAAAAAATTACTCTTTTAGTAGTCAAGTAGGACTTTTTCATACTGACAAGAAATTCATTATAGAAAGAATACAAAGTGATAGAATTGATTGCATATGACGATCATTCTATCATCATGTCTTTCTTCTGAATTACCATAATCTGAAGTCAGAATTAGTAAATGCAATAATAAGTTGACAAACAAGGACAACTTTTATAGAAGACTTTTCCTAAAATCAACTTGTTGCCTAACAGTGTTTGAATGTTACGTGTCTCTGTACAGGGTGGGTAACTGTGAACAAGGAGTGACCCCAGTTCTGAAGAAGATTGAAATGTTCCAAAATTTGCCATGACAGTAGACTTCCAATGCAACCAACAGAGACCAGATGATTAAATTGGACACTGAAATGAAAGGACCTCTTCTTCCTAAATGAGTCATCAATGCCAAAGAGTTTTAAGCAAATGTCTCTGAAAAATGTAAAGAAGGCCAATAAGAAAAATATTTTAGAACCTATATGGATGGGTACTTTGGCAATAAATAAAGCCTTACTGGTTTTTAAAATATGTACCTTATTGGTGTTAAAAAATAAACTTAGGGTGTATAAATTCATGCCATTCTTGCAGTTATCAATTTGAGATAGGCTACATCTTTCTCACAGTAATTTCAATAGTTTTCTTGCTTACATAGTAACTGGTTTTCTGATAGAGCAGTCAAAGAACGTGGAAAAAAAAAACTAGGAAAGAGAGCATAAGAGAATTGTCCTTTGCAAATATTAGGTAAATTCTTCTGACATTTGGGAACTTTTCTACAGTAAAAATCTTGTCTTCTGTTTTTAGGGTATTATAGCTTTCCATGTTTTGGGTTTCTGAAGAACCAAAGGTGTCCTAAATGATTATTAATACTTAGCCTGAGAACACAAGAGATTTTTTTTTTTTGAGACAGTGTGTTGCTTTGTAGTTCAGGCTGGCCCTGAGCTCACTATCTAGCCCAGGCAAACCTCAAACTCAAAAATCCTCCTGCCTCTGCCTCCCTAGTGCTCGGATTACAGGCGTGAGCCACCACGCCCGGCACTGTGGTATGTGGTACTGATTGCTTGCGGACAAGAGTCACCATGCCCGGTATTGTTGTGTGTGGCTGCTGGTGATCAAACCCAGGAACCTTGTGTTTGCTAGGCAGGTGCTGAAACCACTGAGCTAAGTCCCCTGCCCCTACACAAAAGATTTTTTTAACCTTTTAGTTTATATACTAGAATTGTAAACAGAAAAGAAAAATTGAAAATCTTTAGGAAAACAGTATTTTTGTCATATATTTCTCTCTGTTCCATTGTTATTTTTCCACTCTTGCTTTTGAAATCAAATGGAAAAGGTAACTGGAAAGCTCCATGTGGGCTATGAACTTAGTACCTTTTAAGGTCTACCATTTTCAACAGGAAATCACCACCACTTCTCATCACTAAGACAAAAGAGTACAAAGGTCTCTGTTTTTGTTTTGGCCCATCAGACAGAGGTATAAGAAATGTTAAGGATGAAGTAGGGAAGAGGCCACATTTCTGAAGAACTTGTACTCGTTGGTATTGAGCACAAGCATATGAAAGAGTATTTTTGTGTAACAGTTCCAGCTAAGATCCCAATTACGTACTTTTAGGTTGTTTTTTTGTTTTGTTTTGTTTTTTAAGACACGGTCTTACTTTATAGTTCAGACTGGTCCTGAGCTCACAATGTAGCCCAGGCAAGCCTCAAACTTGGCAATCTTCCTGCCTCTGCCTCCCTAGTGTTGGGATTACAAGCACTAGCCACCATGCCTGGCATTGTGGTATGTAGTACTGATTGCTGGTGAGCATGAATCACCACACAGTATTGTTGTATGTGGTTACTAGGTATTGAACTCAGGACCTTCTGCTTGCTAGGCAGGTACCCGAACCATTGAGCTAAATATCCAACCCTACTCTTAGTTTTATAAGGATCAAGAGCGGGGGAAGGCATGGGTGACAATTTTATTTTACTATTATACTTAATTTAACACTGTAGAGCCAGTGTAGCATGGATTTAAATGTATCAACAGCTTTCTGATATTAGAATTTCCACTAATTGATCTAAGCTTGAAATCAAAATTTCTATGTCCTTTTTCTGTTTGCTGAACCATTGCACCTCAACTGTAGCAAGGTTGGAGTATCTGTGGTTGACAAATCAGGATTTGTTTTGACAGTAATTCCTAATAGAATATTAGAACCACTCTTTCAAATTCTTATGTGCTTGTCAAGTACATTTTAGAAAGAGAACTCATAGAATAGGTGTGTATTTGTGTGTATGTGTATATGTACATAGAAAGAGTTGGTCCCACATCTGTAGATGTTGGTAAAGCCAAAATCAGTAGGTGGTCCAGGAGATTCCAAATGAAAAGAAAGCTTATTGTTGAGGTTCATGTATGAAGATCATCTTTCCCAGAAGAATCCCTTCTTCCTCAAGAGAGAATAGACATTTGCCCTTAAGGTCCTTCAACTGATTCACAGAGCTTCTCTTATATTAAGGAGGGTGATCTGTTTTACTCAGAGCTGTAAATGTTTAAATGTTAATCTCATCTAAAAATACTTTCCCAGAAGCATCTAATATAAAGACTTTTAATATATTGGAGCATTGCAGCCTAGCTAATAATAACATGCAATTAACTTCTGAACCATTCAAATAGTGGTTTTTAGTGTTTGATCCTTTTTGTCAAGTTACTTTTGTTTAAAATAGCTATTAGTTCCTTTATCTACTTCAAAATCCTAACCATTGCAATATTAGGTATCTAAAAGGTCTTTATGTAATAGCTCTCCAAATATGAGAATCTGTGGTTAATTGCTTCGTTTCAGTTTGAAGACAGTGAGGTTCTGCTTACCGTATTAAAGGATACTAGTAGTCTATTGTCATAGTTCAGTTTTCCAGAGCAAATAACACAGGCTGAGTGGCTAATTCAAATGTTTATTTCTTACAGCCTTTGAGAATGGGAACTCAAAGGAGAAGGTATAACCAGGCTCCATGTCTGGTGGGGAACCTCTTTTACATCTCAGGAGAGATTATCTCTCTGGTGCCTCTTCATGTAAGGGAATTTCTCTTCCTCACAAGGATTCCATTTTCATGACCAAACTATCTCCCATAGGCCTCACTTTTAGCAACCACCACATTTAAGGATTAGGGATTCAATATTTTGAATTTAGGGCAGATGAAATTACTCAGCCCATAGCCTCTGTCCTTGCTATTAACACCACTCAAAATTCCTCTCTTTCTCACAGGCAGAATGTATTAATTCTGCTTCAGTAGCCCCAGAAGTTTCAACCAATTCCAATTCACATAAGTCCAAACATGCATGTGAATATCATTGAAATTCATATATGAGTGAGACCTGAAATATGATTGATCATAAATGGACTTTTCAACTTGGAGTTGTGACATTTGGAAGGATTTGGATAATTACAATTTCTTCAAATCCAAACCAGCATGGAGACTTCTCTTTATTCAGCAGAATCCTCATTTCTTCTGTCTTCTCAATCTAGTTCTGAGTAGCTAGAAGATACTGGAATAATTTCTTTAGCACAATATAGTGTCAAATACCTTCCTTTTCAAATCCTACTATTTTTGATTGTCTCTAGATTTATAATCAGAATCAATTTTGTCATGTCTCTGTTGTCCAAATATACTATCTAACCTAAAGGACACTTAAATGCTAAAAAATTTCAACTATTTTTGAATGCCCAGCAGCAAATATCTAAAAACTCTTTGAAAAAATGTATGCTGAAAGTTATATGATTAAAAAAAGAAACACATGATTTTAGATAAAGATGGGTCTTTATCTGATATTGAGGTGCCAGCTCAAGAAGCTGGCAAAATTCTCCTTTGTTGTCATTTAATTAATTATATTTTTATATCAAATGTGGTGGCTTATACCATTCAGACTGTTTTACTGAAATAACATAGGTTGAGTGACTGTAACAGTAGACATTTATTTCTCAGACATTTAGAGTCTAGGAAGCCCAAATCAAGGTGCGGGCAGCTGTGGTATCTGGAAAGGGCCCATTCCCTGTTCATAAATGGAACCTTTTTGCTGGGTTCCTATGGAGGGGAAAAGTGTTTCTCTTATACTCTCTTTATAATGTCTCCAATCCCATCCATGAGGACACTACCATTACCTAACTCCTTCCAAATGTCTGTTTCTTAGTAATATCACTTTAAGGACTTCACATTTGGAGGTTGTTGTTGGTAGAAAAATACACTTTGTCCCCAGCCAGGGACCTATATTGAATAAGCTTATGCTATTTGGTAAAATTTAGATAAAGGAAGATAAAGACTCAGGAGATAGGGATGTTGGCTTTAAATGAATATGTCAAATTATTTACTCACTTTGTCCTCTAAGAGAAATTTCTTCAACCAAGGCATTGAGAAATGCACACATAACTGGAAGCAACAGATGTAATTCATGTTCTGTGAAGGCCGTAGATGATGGTGGAAGATGCTTTAAACTGAACCGAATGGGTCACCACATTTCAATAAGTGATGAGATTTTGAATGACAGAAGACACAAAACATGAGAGCAGGCCCAGAGTGCAATCAACTTCTGGTTCTGGGAAGACACAGTTCCCAGGAACAGACTGGTATGATTTGCAGGAATTTCTGGAGGGTGTGTTTGATGAGTATTTCTAGGGTAGAAGTAGAGACGTAGTTCAGTCTAGTGTAATTTAGCTTGCATAAATAAATAAGTAAATTAAAATGTCTTTTTAAAACCTCTTTGACAGGCCAAATAAAAACGTGAACTAGAATCACCATCATGGGAAATCATGGCCCTTTGGCCACAACAAAGACATAAGTCAGTATACAGTCTAAGAGCTTCATGAAAGAAGAGGTTGAATATCACTAGAAATAGTACTATGGTGATCTCTCAAAGATGAACTATAAATTATTTTTCTAGTTTTTCATAAAAGGATCTATAGTCATGGGCAAAAGTAAATGTCTATTGTAGAAAATAAAATCTTCAAGATTTTAGGGGAATAATGTTCACTAGTTCTAAGCTCTAATTTAAAAGATTAGAATGTCATTTAGGTAAAATTTTAATTTACAATTATAAATTAAAATTATAAGTGGAACCTGTCTACCAAAGAACCCCATAGATCTGTGACCAAAATACTTAGGTCAGAAAACCACAGGGTCTGAGAATAGGATGCCTGTGCCTATTACATCTAATGAGCCAGAGATAAAATGTTTAATTTAAGACACTAGGTCACACCACAGTAGTTATACTGAATACACTGGACGATGTTGAGCGCCTCATACCACAAAAATAATAAACATTGGAGTGACTGATGCTAGTTATTATAGAAAGATAGATTTGCTGCTGAAGAATCCATCGAAACCTTAAAGGAATCTTGAATACTGTTGTGTCTAGAGCTAAATGTTGAAAGAAAATGACAGCAACCCAATACAGCAAAACCACTTCAGCCCTCATACTATTCACTGATGAAGGTTTCAGTGATTCCGGTAGGTACACACCGAAGACATAAAACATTCCCCAGTTGAGGGAAATCTTTTGGAGATAGTAATATAATAAATTTACATGCATTCTCCTGCCTTGTTGTAGAAATAAGTACTTACCTAGACATATTTTTGTGCATATCTATAATTTAACTGAATTTATTGGTACATTGTAAGTATACATTCTGATCATGTTACTAATTGAGAATTGGTACCTGTACATTATCTTGGTTCTTATTTTTCACCACTCCTCTGTCCTCCCTTAATCCCCTTTAACCTTTAACCCCCACTCCCTCTATATACAGAAGTTCTGTTTATGTTTTTTCCTATTCACTTTTAAAATTTTTCTTTCCCTTCTGTTTCCTCCCGTTCCTCTTCCCCTGTGAAGATTTTCTTCCTATTTCACAATACCTATTGTACATTTGGGACCTCATTTAGACTTTCAGCTTCTCACACCAGAGAAATGACATGGTATTTTCACAGCAACATGTGTGCATCCATGTTTGTAATAGCTAAATCTTGGAAATAGCCCAAGTGCCCATCAACTGGAGATGGGAAAAAGAAGATGTGGTTTTTATAAATAAAATGGAGCATTATTCAGCCATAAAGAATAATGAATTAGAGACCTTTATAGCTAAATGTTTACACATTGAGGCCATACTCATAAGTTAAATACATAGGACACCTATGGGTGTATATATTAACGTGTATATATTCATATGTTCTTCCTTGCATCTAGGTTTTGTTGTAGGCAGCTAACTTCATAATTTACCCAGAGACTTACACACTTATGTAGAACGGATGCCCAAGGGTGTGTGGGTGCCTCTGGCCTGAACTGTGCCACTGGGTAGCTCAGCACTCCTTCCCATCCCTCATTTCTATTTCAGCTGAACTAGATTAGACTCACAGTGATGTTTGCAAGGAAGCTCACATTTTGGTGCTAGCTTTCAGCATTTCTTAACCATATGGTGAAATTTTACATTCTCAGTGGGTGCCAAAGTCTTCTCCAGACTTTCTTCAGGGAGTTGGGGGGGGGGACTGGGAGAAAATAAATTTAAAACACAATAAAAGAACATTATTGCAATGGAGTTTTAATGAGATTTTTCTGATTCCCTTGAGACATTTGTGCAGATGAAAGAACATTCAGAGATTTACTTTTGTTTAAAACATAAATATTTAACTTACTAAAGTTTTAGACTTAAAAACTAGTTATTTCTTAAACTTTTAATTTTAGCCTCCAAATGTTGTCACTTTATGTCTAGCAAAGTTTTAAAAAATCACCTCCTTGAAAGGGTTCCCATTTAAAAACTCAGCACAAAAATATGAAATATATAGTTCATTTTCTTTCTGAGTGTTTCTCTTTTCTGAAACAAAATTTCTTTGAATATTAAATTATACCTCAAAATCTAATAAATTTTAAAATATTGTGAAACTAGACCTTATTACATGTTTTGAAACAGTATATAAGACAAGAAGCATTTCCTTGTAACCTTGTATGTCTTAAGTAGTAATTTAATTTTAGATTTTAATTTGAATTTACAAGGCAATTATTATCTGGTTTGGTCTAAATATTCTGTAATAAATCTTAAATCTTAGTGATGTTGAAAGATACTTCTGTGTAAGATAATCACCATCTAAAGTAACTGGGGTGACTTGGCACCAATGTTTTAGTCAAGACCTGGGGCACCCAAGGCAATTCTTTTCGATTACTGAGGAAATCTGTATCACGTCAGGAGTCTTGTTTTTACCCCACTGAAGGGTATTTATCAATAGCCAGAATTCACCAGAATACATCCTGGAATCCTCCACTGTGCATGGATTCTGTAATTCCACAGAGACGTGGTGGCGTGTTACACAGCCTACTGCCCTACTCACGTTGAACACATCACTTCTGTTATAAACTCAAAGCACCAGTCCAGGTGAGTTAGCCGTGTGGATTTCTTTGACTTCCATGGTGTGTAAGTGGCTGAAAAGGAAGACCCTTGACCTTGATGGGATTCTTAATTTTCATAAACCAGTTTTCTTAGAGCAATTTGGTCTCCCAGGGACAGAATTGTCCAGGAGCATGAAACTATTCAGTCACATTTCTGCTCTTCTTCTTGATCACTGAACAAGTCATTTTGCTCCTTTGGGTCATAATTTTTATCTGTCAGGAGGAAGCATTTCTGTTTGTTGTTACAGTATTAGAATTAATGGATAAGTTTCTATCAAGAGGATTTTACCCAAAATATCATTTTGTGAGCTATGTTAACAAGCCTCTTTTAATGCACAGGACAAGGAGCAGTATTTGATAAGCTATTTATAAATGAGTAAACCTTGAAAAAATCCCTTAACATCTCTGACCTCTTTATACCTGGAGTTCACCATACCTGCTTCCTAGAAATGTGATGAGGATCAAAAGATAAAGTATATGTGAATGAACTTGGATGTGAAATGCCATATGAAAGCCTGCTCAGTGATACTATAAAATGTTTCATTTCTGTGTTTTGTATCTATATGTCGCTCCTAAACTCCCGCAGCATTGGTCTCAGCACTCTGAATGGGTCTGGAAAAATGTAATCAGGCCTCTCATGGTATCAGAAAGGTAAATCCTGTTCTAGCATATTTTGCTACTCTGCTTTTCTCAATTTATTATTTTTCCATAAGCTCAAAAGGAGACCATTCTGCTATAAACATAATCTATGGTTCCTATGAGTGTTCCCTGGAATGAAAGCAATTTCATAGCTCTGAAAAGAAAGTTGTAAACAAGTTAACATCTCATTTTCCTCTCATGTCTCTCATTTTTTATTAGTTTGCATCCTGGTTCACCATTCAAATCATAGTTGCAAAGAAAAAAAAAACAAAATGACAAAAATGAGTTAATATTCAAAAGCCAATAAGACATTTTTTCAAGGAACAATTATCAAAAAATGCTGTCTAGGAGAAAATAAGGACATTTAGATAGTAAAATATTAATGAACAATAGTAAGAAAGGCTTATGATGTGGAATTTTAAAAACACATTTGAAAGATACACAAAAATAGCAATGCTGAGTGACAAACATAAACACGCAATAATCCAAGCATGAAGACTGATCATAAGAAAATACAATCCACATCATTATAATATCATGCTCTGGTTTAGTTGTATTTGGTCACAGAATCACTTGAATACTGCCCAATCACATTTCCTGAAACAAAATAATATCACAATAAAAATGTGATGGTTCATTTATATCATGAATGAAATATTTTATATAGTTGATCTCTTTCCTCAACTGATCTAGTAAACAAGCCTCACAAGGCCAAACAAGCCTGAATTAAAGGGACAGGATAATAGAATTATAATTCCTGGTTTTATTTGTTCATGTTCATGAAACTGATAATTACTAAAAATAAAAAATGTAAATTGTATATTTAAAATGCTATCATCTTTGAAATCAGCTAAACTTAGGGAGCAACTCAATTTTAAAATGTGAATATAGTTAAGTGTTTCACAAATTGTTAGTGATTTTCCAGGTTGTGATAAAAACCAAGAGGTTAAATGCCCTATATACCTACTATGAAGTTTAATGTGTTACTTTAAAATAATAAAAATCTGGGCTAGGGAGTTTGCTCAGTGGTTCTGGCATCTGCTTTGCAAGCCCAACGTCCTAAATTTGATCTCTAATACCACATATCACTGTGCTGGGCATGGTGACTCACACCCACCAGCAATCAGTACCACATACCACAGTACCAGGCATGGTAACTCACGCCTGAAATACCAGCACTCAGGAGGCAGAGGCAGGAGGATTGCTGTGAGGTCAAGGTTTGCCTGGGTAACATCTGAGCTCAGGGCCAGCCTGCACTACAAAGCGAGACCCTGTCTCAAAAAAGAAAAATAAAAATAAAATAATAAAAATCTGAAAGAGAAATTATTAAGTATAATCTAGGATTTAGGATACTGTATTCTTTTCTGTTTGGAGACTTACAACAGAGAGGTACTTGTAGGAAACTGATTTAGAGGTCAAGGGAAAAAAGTGAGGACAATAAAAGATTAGAAGACAATCATATAAGTAAAATATTAAGAATTTGTGATTATTTAACTTGGACAAAAAAGGACTATTTTCTTTTACTTAAATGAAGAAAGTTGTCTAGTGGGTTCTATTTCCTCTGGAGCTTAAAAAGAGGAAATTAGGAAGAAAAAAGGTTACTTATGAGGAAGAAACTGTCTCCCATAAACATTCTTAAACACTAGCTAAGATTACCACAGGAAGCGTGGGCCAGCTCTACCAAGTACATTTATTTCAGGAAGGAAGCCTTGTATCAGGGAGTTTATCATATAAGACCAGGCCATCTTTTTCCAAAACTTTTTTCCAACTGCATCTTCCATTGAAAGAAATAGTGCTCTTTGACAGAAAAATTATCTTTATTATTCTTCTCCCACTCTTTAATGTCACCCACCTCTATGAAGGTACTCTATATCCAAGTAATTGGTGTAGCAGAGTATGATTAAAATGTGATTAGCCCTGAAGAGTTTTAATATTCTTTTCTCTCAGGGATGAATATTCAAAGAAAAGCAAATGCTAAGAATGAGTCAGAATCAAACTGTTCTCCTTGAAGATATTTTTAAAAAAAAACGCAATCATTTATTTCTAATACATACAATGAGGCTTTCATTTCCATTTCTAAGATTTGGTTTTGACTGTAAAACTCTCTTGTTTCCTGAGTAAATCTTACCAAGGCAGACATTTTTAAAGGACATGGGAAAGTTCAAGAGAAGAAAAGGTTGCAGCTGTCATCAAGAGCACAACCTGTTCCTTGAGCACTAGAAAGCCAGCTTGGTGTGACAGTGCACCCCACCCACACATGCCATGTCAGCCTCCGTGTCAATGCTGAACATAGGGTCTTTCAGTAGAAACTGTCTGCTTTATCTGTACGTCTTCCCTTGTATCTCCAAAGAACATTACGTTTGTAGAGAAGAAGTTTTTCTCAAGTTCTTGTGCCCCAAACCATTTGGGTTATGTTTTTAAGTTTCATACCCCGAACCACTTCAAAATTAGCCCAAACTAACTTTTACTCAGAAGAACCTTTTGTTGTGAGGTGCGACTGATAGTTATAGTAAACCTAAGTCTCTGAGTCCATGGGTTGTATATAATTTGGTTAACCAAGAATCATACTGGGTATATTTTAGAATCATTATATCATTCCTAGTGTGTGTGTGTGTAATCAATAATAATTTGGCTACCCATGAATGAGTTGGGAAGGCTGACATGAAGTGGAGCACTGGCATTTGCCTTCAGGGAAGGCTCACATAATCAATGGAAACAAGGATTCATCATTAAGCAGTAGAGGAACAAAGATCAGTTCTTGATCTCCTAGAGAGAATACTGGAAAAACGGGTATATACCGGAGTGTAGTGATCCGTAGACCACAAGCCTTGTTCAACATAAGAAGGAGGATAAGAAGTAAGGGTGGCTGAGAGAATCTGCAAAGAGGCTTTTTTGAGTTAGTAATCAACTGAGAACTCAGTAGGAGCCACAACTGGGAAATGACTATAGTGAACTAAAGAAGGCTAACAAGAAAACAGCTGTACTTCTAAGGATAAGGTAGAAACTAAGGATGGAGAAGATCTGTCATAAAAGAACAATGTCTGGTGACAGATCATGACCTCAGTCAAGTGATGGATGGAAAGAAGCTGAGAAGCCTTAGTACAATATGACCATGTCACATGGGGCCAAGGACAAAACTCTGAAAGGCAGTGTGCTTGGTGTCCTTGCTGAGCAAACTATGAATGTTTTACAGCACAGGGATCATGTTTCTGAGGTCTTTTATCCTGAAAAGAGGCAAAATTAACATAAAAAGTTTCAAATGTATTCAAGATTTGAAAAAATTATATCATGAGCTTCTTTGTACCAATGATGAAAGCTTCCCCAATCATGACCCAATTTGAATCTAAATTGTACTCACTAACTCAACAACTTTTGAAGCCGGTCCTAAACCTCTCATTATTTCACGTATAAGCATTTTAGGATATGACTCCAAAAAGTAGCATTTAATTTTTAGAAACTAAAAATATTAATGTCATATTTTAAGATATTAACAGTCATGTCGCAATAGGTGAAATTAGGATTCCACAAATTCCTTAGGAAGGACTGAAACAGACTACTATAGTTAACTATCAGTATGGCCTCTATCCCTGGTCAATGGAGTCTGGGAGTGAGAATTTAGACTTACTAAGTAGATGTCAGTGTTTGATTTAGGTATTCTGTTGAAAATACGTTAATGGTAATATAAGGAATTCATCTTGAGTCAAGAAAAGATAACATCCCTTGGTTTTCTACATGTAGAGTGAAAACAACCTTCGTTTTGGCTTTTAATGTGGAACTTTTGTATTGGCCCTGTGAGAAATAGAGTATAGTGCTGTTAATAATAAATAATGTCATTACAATTATTAAGTATGTTTCTGCATATTAATGTACTCTTCTGAAATCTGAATATGACATGCTTAAGAGAGTAGTTCTGCAAGGCCATTTCGCTGTACACATGTTATGGGAATTGTTTTTGGTGATCTTGTGCTTCTACCAGGCAGGATTCAATAAACTTGAGGCTTACAAGCACTCAGCCTGGAAGTATTAGTTTGTCCAAGCTGCCATAACAAAATGTCTGATTCCTGGGTTCTAACAAAAGAAATTAATTTTCTTATAGTTTTGGGAGCTGCAAGTTCAAGATTAAGGAGCTGGTAGGGCTGGTTTCTGGGAGGCCCCTCTCCCTGACCCACTGAAGCTACCACCTTAAAGTGCCCAGCCACAGCCTTTCCCTGTGTGGACTTGTGTTTCCTTCTCTTCTTAGAATGCCAGTCATGTTGGTTTAGAGCCTCACCCCTATGACATCATTTAATTTTGATTAATTTCTCCCACCTACCCAATATGAAGACAGGCTATTGCTAAGTGCCCAGAAACTGGTGAAGAAATCTGGGATGGAAATGCAGTCCTGCTGCTTCCCTGTCTTTGCTGTGTGGTACAGAGTACCTTACGAATGAATGAAGTCATTAACAGAGAAACTATAGCTGTGTGGGCACGCAGGGAGTAGGGCTATAGGTTGCTGACAAATTTTATTTTTATTGACTAATTAAAAGTTTAAAAACTGTAAAACTCCCCTAGAAATAAACAGGGAAATGATTATTACTTTATAGATGGTAAAAACTCAGTCTAAATTTTCAGTTACTTAAAAGCCATATCTAAAATGCTACGTAAGTAGCATCGTTTTCCAAAGCATAAGCACGATTTGAAAAGGCTTTGGAGGTAACATCCTGACTCAGGAAATGGAGCGTCTCACAGGAAGTGCTTCTGGCCCTCTGGTTCAGTCAGTCAGCAACACTTAGCAGATCTCAATGGGTAAAACAGCGTGATGGCCATTGACCTCCTCAGTGGTTGTTACCTCTTGGTCCTGCTTCTCAACTCCTTTTTACAAGGGCTGTCACTAGTCATGCCCTTCCTTTTGCAGCTGCAGGATTTAGGAGCTGTAAGTTTCTCCATGCTTCACCAACAAGACTAATTTAATTCAAACAATTCTATGCACATTTTTTCATGTAATCTTTTCTCTAACATCACAGAAGCGAACCAATGTTAAGCCATTTTATTCACAAATATCATTCATGAATGTCTTTTATTATTGCTATTGTCCAAATAGCTTTAAAGGTCCTGAGTTCAGTCCCTGGTACCACATACCACAATGCCAGGCATGGTGACTCATGCCCACCAGCAATCAGTATCACATATCACAAATGCCGGGCATGGCGGCTCACGCCTGTAATCCCAACACTCAGAAGGCGGAGGCAGGAGGATCGGTGAGTTCAAGGCTTGCTTGGGGCATGTAATGAGCTCAGGGTCAGCCTGAACTACAAAGCAAGACTCTGCCTCAATAAAAAAATAAAAAATAAAAACTTCCACTTTCCCCTTTGCCCTACCTAGGGCACGAATCATCATCGTTCCATATCCATTCTGTATACACCACTTCTATAATAGTGTCTTAGCCATCTCAGCTATGAGGCCGTTGTGCTATTGCAGAATTTGTTTTCACAGTACCCTCAGGCAGTAGCCCAACACTATGTCGCAAGCCTATGCCATTCGCCTCACTTTTTCCCAGCTCACAGGCACAGTGTCTTCCCGTCTCCTCTCAAGAAGAAGTGTGAATATGCGGCAGTAAGATATGTCAGGGGAGATGAGACTAAGACACAGCTACTAAGTTCACGTAACTTTTTTTTTACAACATATTGTTATAATGTTCTATTTTATTACTGTTGCTATTAATCTTTTACTGTGTCTTAGTTATGTATTAAAGTTTATCATGGAAAATTATTTGTAAGGAAGAAGAACTTGGTATTCTTCTGGTTTCAGTAATCTCCCAGGAGGTTTTAGAGTATATTGCGCATAGTAACAGAAGATGATTATACAAAAGGGAGCATTGTATTTTTTAACAATTGCTACTTGAGTTAATTATTTTTTATTTGTTAAATAATTGAATCAAGTACCTTAGGACAGTTAATCTAATTCATATTAAGTGAACCAACCATCTCAAAATTCATATCTTTCCTTCCTAACTATTCATTACTGTAACTGTTCAGACATAACACAAAAATACTATAATCTTTTTTTTTTGAGACAGGGTCCCACTTTGTAGTTCAGGCTGGCCCTGAGCTCACTATGTAGCCTAGGCAAGCCTCGAACTCAGCAATCCTTCTGCCTCTGCCTCCTGAGTGCTGGGATTACAGGCGAGAGCCGCCATGCCCGGCACTGTGGTATGTGGTACTGATGTCTGGTGGGCGTGAGTCTCCACGCCCAGCATTATATGTGGTTACCGGGATCGAACTCAGGGCCTTGCACTTGCAAAGCTGGAACCACTGCGCTAAATCTCTAGCCCCAAAATACTATAATCTTTTGATGGACATATAAGCCACTTCCAGGATTTAGCCATATGAGTTGTGCTGCTATGGATAAAGAAAGTATAATATTTATAAATCGTGGCATACTACTCTGTCCTAAAAAAGAATAAATTGGAGTTATTGGTAGGGAAATGGATACACCTTGATACTATAATGATAAATGAAGTAAAATCAGACCCATAAATACTGCACGGTTTCTCCTATGTGACACACTCAAAATACAAATAAAGAGCAAAATTAAAGATTGATAATAGGGAATATGAGGATAGACTGTAAAAGAGAAGATCAAAAGATAGAAAAAAAAGGGCCGGAGATTTAGCTCAGTGGTTCTGCCGCCTGCCTAGTAAACTCAAGGTCCCTGGTTTGATCCTGGTAACTACATACAAGGATGTGATATTGGGCTCACGCCTGTAATCCCAACACTTGGGAGGCAGAGGCAGGTGGATTGCTGAGTTCCAGGCTTGCCTGGGCTACATAGTGAGCTCAGGGCCAGCCTGAAGTACAAAGCGAGAGCCTATCTCAAGAAAAAAAAAAAAAAGAAAAAGAAAAAGAGAAAAAAGAAAGAAAGAAAGAAAAAAGGGCAGAAGAGAAGAAGATGGCAAAAAATTTAAGGTATGTTATGTATGTGCACCAGCTCCTCACAAGGGATGTAAACATGTACTAATGTATACTAATTATGTAGTACTAGTATGTACTGCAGACACTTACTAATAAAAACTTTTTAAAAGAAAATACTAACAGTTTATTAAAAAATATAAGAAAATATAGTAGGGGGCCGGAGATTTAGCTCAGTGGTTCCAGCGCCTGCCTCACAAGCTCAAGGTCCTGAGTTCAATGCGTGGTAACCACATATAATGTTGGGCGTGGTGACTCATGCCCACCAGCAATCAATACCACATACCACAGTGCTAGGCGTGGTGGCTCACGCCTGTAATCCCAGCACTGAGGAGGCAGAGACAGGAGGATTGCTGAGTTCGAGGCTTGCCTGGGCTACATAGTGAGCTCAGGGCCAGCCTGAACTACAAAGTGAGACCCTGTCTCAAAAAAAAAAAAAAAAAAAAAAAAAAAAAAAAAAAAAAAAAAAAAAAAAAAGAAAATATAGTAGGGTTAGCAATGATAACTGTATCTTTAATATTTCAGTTATTTTTTTCATTTCAATATATTTCTATGAGTTTGATGGATTGCTATTAATTTATACATAAACATCTTTTAAATATTTATTATCGGGAAAAGGGTGAGTTACAACTGGTAACATCTGAAAAATTTCCATTTTAATTTCAGAATGTTTACAGTTCTCAGAAACTGCAGAAATGCAACATGCCTTCTACCTGACTCTAAGGCTGTTCCTGCCTTCCATCATGTACTAATAACTGGAGCTCAAACCCAGGGAACCAACCGGGCAATGCCCGGGGAAGTTCCACAGACACTTCTGTGTACTAATAAATTTGCTGCCAATATAATCTATGGAACTGAAAAAAAGGGGGTGGGTGGGTTATGGAATAGTCAGTTTCTGAACAATAAATTAAGGACAAATCCAATACCAACAGTATCCCACATGTTTACTTTGGACACTTCTCCTGAGTTCAAAATTCAGGAAAAGAAAATATCTTACTGAAGGAAATTATCAGGAAGCCAAGAGACATAATGAAACATCTGAAGAGAACTGTAGAGAAGCACCAAAAATCAAATAATGAATATAGTCTCAGAGGCAAATGGACAAATATTTTCAGACTACTAGGAGACAATGAATCATTTTGTGAATACTACCCTTCCTCTAAACAGTCCCCTGTGAAATGCTGCAAAGAAACAGATGTTGGATTAGTAACACGAGTTTGTAGCCTGACGGAGAGCACTTTCCATGATGATAATTAATTTTATAAGGCAGAACCAAGTGTAACTCTCCCAAGCTTTAAGTGTAACTCTCCCAACTCTCTCAAGCTTTTTAGTCAGATAATATTCTTTGTTTCCTGGATCCTATGTTATGGTTCTATTTGATAAAAAATAAATAAATAACTGACAGAAAATTAGCTTCAGCTATAATAATCAGTACTTCCAGCAGGGATTTAGACTTGAGACTACATCATTCTTCCTAAAGATCATGTTTCCTTTGATCCTATTTTAAAATCCAGAAATTAGGCTAATCTCATTAAGAGCCTCAGTGACACATCAAACACTTTACAAACAATAAGAACTCTTTTTTTTAGAAGAAAACATGAAATGATACAAATGATGAATTTCAATACCAGACATTTATATTCTTTCTCCTTTGATAAGCTTTTAGATAATTGCATTTGAGCTTAAGTTTTCCTAGTCTGAAATACAGAATAGTTACATTTAAATTTAAAAGGGATCTTCCAACCACAGTGGAGGATTTGTGTTAGCATTTTCTCCTCTGAGACAATTCTTTTGTACCAAGTGACTGTGTCCTCTACTTAGTGTAATAATATTGTCACAAGCCCAAGTTAAATGAGAAAACCGAGAACAAAGCAGTGAGTTTTCCTTAAAGGTAACTGATTAAATCTTTGGTTGTAGACTGTTCTTTCTTTTATGAAATAATGACTTACTTCTATCTCACCATCTTTTCTTGCAAGACACACGCAGAGTGCTCTAGAATGAATACCGTCCATTAAACTTGTCTCATGTTGAGCCAAAACGACTTCAGTGCCCCGCTGCCCTTAGTGACCAGATGTGGGTTGTCATTTGCACATTGTTACCCCAGGCAAAACAAGTCTCCACAGCTGAGGCGAACCCTGATCAAGCCAAAGGCTGGGTGCTGACTGCTGGCCGCGTTCCCAGTAGCTGGGCAACAAGTCCTTCCCTGGACAGCGATCTGAGCCATGCAGTTCTGTGTGCATTGTGTTCACCCCCTGCACTGTGGACAGCAGCTTCTCAAGGAGTTCCGGGCCCCTCCCGTCCTAAGGAAAACAGAAGTGGGAAAACAGAAGCAGGAGGTTAGAAAGATGAATTATAGCCACTGCAGCTGGTCTTAGACTACCATTGTTACTCATTGTTTCCTTTCCCACAATTGAATCTAAATTCCTCACACTAATAGGCCTGCTGGGGTGTGATCCACACCTTCATTACCAAGAGACCTTTGCTTCAGGCAGCCATTTTTCTGTCTGATGGAGTAGCTGAATCTCACCAAGTACAGTTACTGTAGGGCAAGAAAATATCAAAGGCCAGATAGACTACCTAAGCACCAAGTATAGTCTAAACTGCCCCCATTTGTATTACCTACTTTGTGACTTCCTGTTTATCAGGGTCAACCATCTCTAGCAAGATGATGACTCTTCTGACTTCCTGAATCCCAAAACCCCAAACTTCTCACTAGTTCTAGTTTACAGTAGAATGAGAATTCTAGTGTGCCCTGATCTAAGTCCACACTTTGAAGATTGGTACTTGTGGTTCGGGGTTGCTTGGAGGGTAGCCAACTTCCTTAGTGGGTCCTCAGCAATGATATGAATGGGGCTACCCTGTCTTTTAACACTTTCCTAGTCTTCTTCTGGGAGATGCAGCCCCATAGGAGGCCTTTGTTTTGAGGTTTGTATACATCTCCCGAAGGATGATGTTCTGTTCTTGGAAACAGAGCTAGAAGCTTTGGAGTGGGGCAGAGAGATATGTTCTGTGAATGCCTTAATAATGATCACATTTCTTCTGCTACAAAGTAGGTCCCATCATCTGATACAGTATTATGTAGGGTGCTGGCTGATAAGCCAAATGTGCTATCGGCCCTTGAACTAGCTGAGCCTTCTCAGCAAACAAAACAGCTTTATATTGTAACACAAGTCTCTCTGTGAGAACAAGCCCTGCTTTCTGAAGGGGCCAATGAAGGCCAATTGTTGCCACCTAAACACCAAGAGACCAACTGGTCCCCTCAAGGAAGGGTGTAATTTTGGGTTATCAGCTCATAGGTTAAGCTTTTGATTTTGACACCAGCTAATTTAGCCTTAGAGAGTGGGACTATGAACTGATCAACTCATGCCACGCCTCTGAATCTGGTGTCATGTGCCCATTATAGCAACACTAAGCTGCTCTATGACAGACTCTGGCTTATGCCAACCGACCAAGATACTTCGTTTACTGGGCAGCTGAGTGGCTCTTCTGCGGTGGGAGCTTTCTCTTGGGTGTTAAGATTTTCACACACTGTGCCCACTCTCATATGTCCAAAATATGTCTCTGCCCCACAACTTCCTGAATCGTCCAGGCCACCTGCCACTGCCCAGGAATTAGCATGCATTCTAATTACCTTTCCCATAAAGTGGGCAGTCTGCTCTTTGGAAGGTTTTTTTTTTTGTGCTGGGGCCTACTTTCAGTGCTATCCTTTGGTGAAGCTTGTTGAGGCTGCGACCCACTTACAGCCAACTTGTCTACATCAACTCAAACAAGTTCCTCTTCAGTTTATCCATTGCTATGATGCAGCAGGTTGTCGCTCGGCCCATCTAATCTTAAAACTAGGTGAAGTTAATAGAATTCAGCTGATGCTGAGCAGTTTTTGACTTATGGTCACTCAGAGACCTGTGCTCAAGAAGGTCATCTCAACCAGGGCCAAGGCAGAGGTAACATTTTGAAAGGTTGATACTTTTTCTAGATGTAGACTCCAAAGCCCATCATTATAGTTTATACTGAAAATAGCTCCAAGAAACCCCGAAAGCACACATCTAACACTTCAGTGTATATAGGAACAAGACAGGGACCGAAATCAAGGTGATAAAGGATTTTTTCTTTTGTTTTGTTTTGTTTTTAGTAAAACAAGTAGTAGGACTGTAGTTTGCTTGAGTAACCCTGCTGGAGGGTTATGGACTGGCATAAAATAAATTGGGTGATTTGTATGACAACCATTGTTGGTGATTGATTGAAAGCTGCTTTGACAGAGGACATGAATTCTCTGCCTCATCTAATCTGTCTGGCAGACAGAAAAGCAAGCTCTACAGTGGGAAGTTAGTCCCTATGCAAAGTAATGCGTGGAGTTTTTGTGTGAATGTGCTAAACAGATAAATGAGAGTGGAGATATGCAGAGTGTCAGCAGCATGTGGTTGAGTCCCTCCTGCCATCATGCCTGTGGGATGTCTGTTTGGCTGCTCCTTTCCACAGAGGCCTGTCCCAGTCTTTTGAGATTATAACACTTGCTATTATCCTTTGCCTCACTGAGAAGAGTTTATCTGCTTCAAAATTTTTTATTAACTAGAAGCAATGACAGGTGTACAATGATAGACATTTACTGTATAAGTCAATCATATTGAGACAGACACCAGTACACCTGGCTCAAGTACTGAAATGTAAATGGCTCTACTGTCATAGTTCTGTCTTTAATGTGGAGCAGGAAAGCTGTGACTTTAGAGAAATGTCAGTTCTATCGTAGTAAACCAAATGCTATGATAAGTTTTGACTAAAGTAGCTGTTTTGCTCTAGGTATTACTTAAGTGACCATTCTAAGCAAATAATTTTTTCCTCAGTGGAACTGCTTTATTAATTAAATGAACCATTAATTAAATTGAACCATTTATTAATTAAATGGAACCATTGATAACACAGAGCCACTGCTTATTTCCAGAAGGAGGGGGGAAAATCTAAGATTATAAGAGCAGTAGTCAATAATAAAAGACATTAACAACTTTGTTTCCAAGGTGTGGTCTTGAGGTCTCTGTGAGCTCAGTATAAGAATAAAAAGTTAAGAAACTTTTAGAAAAATAATTCCTAATAGTATGCCAAAATTTTATTCATTTTGTTTTCATAATTAATTTTACATGATTTTTTGGCTTTAATTTTATTCATCAGGGGTAGGGATGTTTGTTTATTGTTTCAAATGTTAAACCTACACAAAACAGACACATAGGAACTTATATCCAGACAAGATAGATGATAGACCCCCCCACTGTTGCAGAGCACCACAAGACTTCAAGTAAAATGTTGTAATTATATGTCCAAAGACTAAGAATGATAGGCAGGAAATAAAAATATCCACTCTTTTCTGTTAAACCATTCAGTTTCAAGGAGTAAGGAAAATCATCCAAAAATTCTAAAACCTTTGTCACTGGATTACATTACAATGGCCATTCTTGCCTTGAAATTTTCTTTCCAAGGAGAGATAAACAGTCTGGCAAAACGTCATGGTGAGAGCAGAGGGTGTTCCCTGGACTGGACTCTGGCCTCTCATTTCCTGTGGACTCTGTCTGGACAACTTTGCAGTTCATAGCTTTGGGAGAGTTTTGGGAATCGCCTTGTCATCTACAAAGCAAGATCTTAGGAAATCTTATCCTCAAATATTTTCTACTGTATCATTTTTATATTTTGGTTACTTTTTAAAAAAGAAAAAATGATATTGAGTGAGGCAATGGAGAGATAGAGTCCTGACTGATAGTGCTGATGTGCAGTGCTTAATTCCTTGGTTCATGGCCCCTTTCTCCTCCTTCCCAAACACCAATGTAGCATCTTCTAATTTTTCCCTCTAATTCTGACCTGCCAGACCCCCTTTTATAATGATCCTGGTGCTTACAGCCACTTTTACATAGCCACTTTTGCTATGTGATATAAGTTGTTCACAGTTTTCAAGAATTTGGATGTGACCAATCTGAGATTGAAAGGTCTATTGTTTATCTCTCTACAGATATAGAGAGCAATTATAAGACATAGTTTAAGTAATTACTGTATTCCTGCTTTGGTAATCAAAAGAAGGAAAACATTGTAGTGAGTGTAGAATGTGTAGAGCATGGAGTATGTAGAGTGTTTCATAGATTACAGGTGCTTTAAAGTGTTTCAGAATCTTCACAGCACCTCTATGGAGTCAGGTTACCACATTCTTCTTACCCTTGGAAAAACTTAAACTTAGGGATTAAGAGTGTTACACACTTAGTATGTTGTCTAAGTTTTTAGGCAAAGCCAGGCTACAGTTTTAGTCTAACATTTTTAGCCTTCTTTTCTTCCTTTCTGGATTATCTTTGTACAGTTTGTCCCTCGATCCTTGCTGCCTCTCCAGTGTGCAGAGAAAGGACTTCTCAGAGAGCTGTTCTTAGAGCTGCTCAGGAAGCACTGCCTACCTAGTGTTCGTAGCTGCAGGCATTTCTCCAGAGCTGAGTGCTGTCATAGTGTGTGTGATTTCTCTCTTACAATGTCTCTGTGTTTAGTATAAGTGGAGGGAAGACAGACCTCAACAGAGAACAGATAGTTTGCTCTTAGAGGATCTTAACTGTACTCTGCACACCAAAAGGGAAACCCTTTAAATTTATGGAGCAGTGGAATTTGCCAGTGTTCTTTGAAGCACAAGCCAGGAGATTTGGATCTGAAAGCATGAACTTAAATTACGTCTTGGTCACTTTGGTGCACAATTCCTTTTTAGATTCAATACAAATTTCTAATTTTTAAAAGGGAAATAAATTATTATTAATTTTTTGATTGAATTCTTTATTGGTACATTTGGGAAGTAAACTATTGTAGTGAAGTTTAAATAAAAATTACTTGAAGGCTCACGCCTGTAATCCCAGCACTCGGGAGGCAGAGACGGGAGGATTGCTGAGTTCGCGGCGGCTTGCCTGGGCACCATAGTGAGCTCAGGGCCAGCCTGAACTACGAAGTAAGACCCTGTCTCCAAAAAGCAAAAAAAAAAAAAAAAAAAAAAAATTACTTGAAGGCTGGAGATTTAGCTCAGTGGTTCCAGCGCCTGCCTCGCAAGTGCAAAGCCCTGAGCTTGATCCCAGTAACCACATACAATGCTGGGCATGGTGACTCGCACCCACCAGCCATCAATACACATGCCACAGTGCAGGTCATGGTGGCTCACGCCTGTAATCCCAGCACTCTGAAGGCAGAGGCAGGAGGATTGCTGAGTTCAAGGTTTGCCTGGGCTACATAGTAAGCTGAGGGCCAGCCTGAACTACAAAGCGAGACCCTGTCTCAAAAAACAAAAAACAAAAAACAAAAAACAAAAAAAAAAACATTACTTGATAGCACAAGTCTGACTAACTGGCTGTCTCCCTGCTTAGTTCATGACTTCCGTTTAAGGATCAAGCTAATTAATAATCTGTGTATCCTACAAAATACCTTTATGAATTGACCCAGCCAATCTCCCATGCTCCATTGACCTTCCTTCTGTTCCTGCACTTTCCTACCTTAGATTTTTCAGATAAGCTGTTTTTCTGTCTAGTATTATCTCTTTCTATTATTCATCTCACCACCTCCCACACATCCTCCGAATTCAGCACAAACACTCACTTCTTTCCATTTTCTAACAGTCCACCCGTTCTTTCCTCTCAGTCTCTAGAACATTTCTTCTTTTCTCTGTTGTTAACTACCAGTCTTACTCAAGCATTCAATTTGAAATCCATCTCCAGGAGGAAGCCTTCCTTGTCTGCCACCCTCTGGTCTGATTAGGTTTCCCTATTGCACTGTGCTTCTCTTTACTAGAATTTATGCCAGTTCTACTAAATGATTATTTACTTTTTTTATATCTAATTCTCCCACTAGAAAGAGTGTTCCCAAGTTATGAAAGTTTGCTTGGTTGTTTACCTAGCACAGTGCTTAGGCCAATACTAGGATATTCACTTAATCTAAATGAGTACTGTATAGAAAGTGCTTACCATCATTCAGACCAGTTAAGTGTTTAACCATATTCTAAGATGATAGATCTTTCCATACAATTAACAAGATCAACAAAATCCTTACATATTAGTGTTGCAATTATTCATTTTGAAGAATACTTCTTACTTACTCTGATGAGGTTTAAAATAAGATTACCATCAATTGAAATAATTGAGAAGTGCTCTCACTTCCTAAGAGTCAATCAAGAATAAAAAGATAATAAATAAAAGGTCGACTTCAATTTGAAATAATGTATGTTATGCCTCATAAGGGAGGTTTCCCACCATAACATTTGGAGAAATTAAAATAAAGAAATAAAATAACTGACTTAAGATTGATTTCAAAAAGGCTTAATGGAAATACTGATTTCCTGGATAGTTAGAAATTTCAGTAAGCAAAGCAAGCATGGACTTTAGTGAGATGTCTCAGGAAAAGAATAAACAATGGAAGCAGGAATATATGATTTATAATACAGTGAAATCAAACTGCTCTAGTATGTAAGGAGATTCTTTTATAAATGAAATATGACAAATTTGTTGTCAGGTTACTTCTTTGAATAAGTCAGCCATCATGTAGACAGAAAATTATCCAGAATTATTTTCATATAATGTAATAAACAAGTCTATCATCTGAACAAATACATACAGTATTCTGAGGCAATAATGTATGCTTAACATTTCCCTTTAACTCAAAATCCTTGAATACTTCTGACATTTTGTGTGTGTGTGAGTGTGTGTGTGTGTGTGCGTGTGTGTGTTGGTGGTACCAGGGATTGAACTTGGCCCTTGTGCTTCCAAGGTATGTGTGTACCACTTGAGCTAAATCCCTGGCCCACTTATGACATTTTTAAAAGAGAGAAGAGCCAGAGAACATATCTTTTATTTATTTGGACAGCTTTTGGGTTTTGTGTTAGATTATGTGACACTACATAATTCTTAGGTATTTCTCTCTTTGAGTTCAAAGGATTTATGTCTCTGCCCCTTCAATCTGGGAGAGTTCTTTTATTGGTTTTATTGACAGACTATGGGAGAAGGATTCTGCATCTATTTCTGGTTTTAGGTCTCATGAAACTAGTAACTTCCACTTCTTGCTTCTTTGAACCTTGCTGTTGAAAACCAACCTCTGAGTAAGAAGTCCAGATACTAAGACCATCACTGAGTGAGGAATTTGAAGCTGGGCATTTTGAATGTCCACATGGTGAGAGGAGATGAGCCAGCCCCAAATTTCCAGTCACTGCAGGCCAAGCTCCAGACATGTGAGTGGAAACAACATCTTGAAAATTGATAAAAATAAAGGAACTTAGCAGCAGCCAGAATCAAAGGGGTAGATAAGTAGCTCTATCTAATCTACTGTCTATTCATAGAGCTACATACGGGAGGCTCTGCCGCACATGCTTTAAGGGAAACTGTCCCTGTGGCACCCTGCCCAGTCTTCTTACTCATGAAACTGTGCAAATAACAAAATGGGTGTTCTACACTGTTCTTGGTAACAACTTATGCATAGTGATAAATAACAAGAGAAGATATATTCACTGAAATATAAAAAGATATCTTTAGTTTAAAATTAAACCTGTTAGAACTTGCTTCTTTTTTTTGAGACAGGGTCTCACTTTGTAGTTCAGGCTGACCCTCAGCTCACTATGTAGCCCAGGCAAGCCTTGAACTCAGCAATCCTCCTGCCTCTGCCTCCTAAGTGCTGGGATTACAGGTGTCAGCCCGGCACTGTGGTATGTGGAATTGATTGCTGGTGGGCATGAGTCACCATGCCTAGCATTGTATGTGGTTACTGGAATTGAACTCAGGGCCTTGCACTTGCGAGGCAGGCACTGGAGCCACTGAGCTAAATCTCCAGCCCTAGAACTTGCTTCTTAACCTATTAGTGTCCACGTGGTGACTTTGAAAGAATATTTATTTCAAACAATTTCTACTTTCAAAACACTTTTGAAATTTCTTTCACAGTAGGACTTTAACGGGCTAAGAAAAGGGAGGAACAAGAGACTGAAGAAAAGAAGAAGAAAGGAAGAAATGGAAGGGAAAGAGAGGAAGAAAGGAAGGGAGGAAAGCAAGAAGGAAAGAAGGAAGGAAATCACATCTGAATTGAAATAATCCATTGGGTTATTATAGTGTCTTAGCTTTAGATTGCTTTTTCTTTAATTCACATTTAAAAACTAATCGTGAAAACCTGAAGAGTTGCACCACTGAAAATATTGAAAATCAAGTGGCAGACACTCTCTTACAGGCAATTCAATAGGAAGAGCTGTAGACAGATTTGGCTCATTTTCTCAATGCTCAGCACCCCGTTTTAAAGGACGCAAAGCACTTGGCTCCATGAGTTAAAAAAATCAATCCTATTATAAAGGGCAACTGGAGCTGAACAAAATACCGCTAAGAGAGCAGACTGGCTGCTGCGCTCGGGCCTTCTACCATGTCAATGAGCCCGCGTTATGTTGTGTAATTAATTCAGCCTCACAGATTCGTTCTGAATCCTTCAGATGGTGCAAATAAAGGATGTAACTTCAAATAATGAAGTTTAGTGGGGATATTCTTTAGTTTCAAATAGCAAAGTTTAGTATAAGTATCTTTTAGTTTCAAATAGTGTTTACTAGAGATACGAGATTTAATTGGTGTGAAGTTTGCTAGAAATAGTGACACTTAGAAATATTAGTAGAATATTAATTAGTAGAATAGAATGAGCTAATTAATAGAACAGAAATATTAGTAGAAACATAAAATATTTTCACAGAAGTATGCCCAATGAAATATTAATCTACTGACAAGCTACTGACTTCTTTGAAACTTGTCTCTTATTTTTATTTGTAAAAAGAGAAATATATACAGAGTAAGCCTAATTTCTAAGGATAACAGATATTTTCAAATAGCCAAGTCCTACCTGCTACATAGGATGCTCTGAGAATCACACACATGTTCACAAACTAATAACCAGGTGTTTAAATATATTATTTCTTGCATTTATTGTTTTTCTTTAAGAACAGAGTGTAGCTACTTTCTAAATAGTCATCTCTTTTACCAGAAAACATACAAGATGAGACTTCTTTAAAATATCAACAGTCTAATCCTGTGGAAAGTACTTAAAGAGGATTAAAAATCAATTATTGTATAGTTTTGCCCAAAGAAAGTTAAAGGCAAATTAGTTTACCATTGCTTTGTTGGCAGTGGAAATAAAAAGAGGTAAGGCATGAAAACAATGCCATTGATATGATGAATAAGGCAATAATGTTTAGACAGCAGGACAATTGCACTATGATGAAGTATAGTCATTACTTGATATGATGAAAATGGGTTTGGGGTGATTTTCTTTATATGCCAGCATAACAAACATGTCCTAAGAAAAACTACACAAACTACTGTTAGACATCTGTGATGCTAGGCATAATAAGCCTTCTCTCCCTCCCTCCCTCTCTCCCCCTCCTTCCTCTGTCTCTCGCTGTCTTTCTCTTTCTCCTTCCTCCATATCTAGGGTGAGACTAAATTTAGCAAGTGCCATTTCCTCTAAAATTTTTATCACTTTAGATATTTTCACAAAAAGATATGTGTAGTCTTTTCTTGTGTCATGGAATCCCCTAATGCAGTCACAGAAAGCCTTATATTTAAAAAAAAAAAAAAGCAAATAAATTTGAAAAATTAGCAAAAGGTGATTCCAAAGGTTTAATCCATGGAAGTGCCACCCACAGAAGAGCCCCTAGGGAAGGGTCCTGGTGTACTGGGACATCCAGCAGCTTCCAGATCTTCCACTGTGAGGAGAGAACTTGCAGTCTCTGTAACAGATGCTGCTCACCCTGGGACGCCAGCTATAATTGATTACCAGGGGAAGTGTCCAAATGATAGACCATCCTGTATGGTAGCTCTCTTTTCTGGCAGGAAAGCACTTTGCAAACAGTGCTATCTTCCAGGATACTGATTTTAACAATAACCCTTGGTACGCGGCGTATAGCTCCAGGAGAGCACCTGTGGATGGTAACTGGCAAAGCGATTGAGGTTCTGCTGCCTGTGTATTTGATCAAAGTGTACACCTCATCTTTTCGCTAGCCAAATCTGTTACATATCTGCCAGAAGTTTGATAGTGGTTGTAATGAATCATCATATTCCAAACCAAATGGAGAGTGGCCTCCAATCAGCTATCACCATAATCATTACAATTTGGAAATATGCTAGGGGAATATAAGGGTATATTAAATGATCATCACAAGCCATTCTTCTCAGAGACTAAACATGAGACATTATATTCAACACTTTAAGGGTGGTGAAACTATATCACAGTTTCTCATGTAATTACCTTTGGTTACATTTTAGTATTTTAACTCTTTTACTATTCTTTTGTAAATATTGTATTGAGGGCCAGAGATTTAGCTCAGTGGTTCTGGTGCCTGCCTAGCAAGCGCATGAGTCCCTGGTTCGATCCCCCATAACCACAAACAACAATACTGGGTGTGGTGACTCATGCCCACCAGCAATCAGTACCACATACCACAGTGCCAGGTGTGATGGCTCACACCCATAACCCCAGCATTTAGGAGGCAGAGGCAGAGGCAGAGGATTGTTGTGAGTTTGAGGTTTGCCTGAGCTCAGAGCCAGCCTGATTTCAAAGCGGGACCCTGTCTCTAAAATAAAAATTTATATTTTTATATATACACACACACACATACATATTTTATTGATGCACTTTAGATATATATAATGATAACATTCATCCTAGGGAATGTGTACCTGTACATGATACAACTTTTGCTTTTTTCCCCAATCCCCTCCACTCCCTTCAATCTCTTCCCTTCCTCATTTACAAAAGCTTCATTTCCCATTTTTCCCCCTTCTGTTCTTTTTCTCCTATGCCTTCTTCCTTTCTCTACTTCCTCTCCCTTGTTCTCCTTTCCATTTGAACATTTTCTTCCCATTTAATAATACCTATTACACAGTTTGGTCTTTATCTACTCTCTTGGTTTCTCATACCAGAGAAACAATGCAATATTTAAACATGTATGTTTGGATTTATTTAATTTAAGAGTATGGTCTCAAGAGTCATCTATTTAGCTAGAAATATTTCAAGCATATCCTTGTTTTTGGCAGAGTAGTATTCTATTGCATAATGAAAACCACATCTTCTTTATCCATTCATTAATTGATGGGTATTTGGTTGTTTCTAAGATTGAGCTATTCAAAAACTGTGCTGCAGATTCATTTATGTGCAAATGGATACACCTGGAGGACACACTAATATGTGAAATAAATAGATCACAGATAGGCAAATGCTGGATCTTCTCTTTGATATGACACCTGTCGATGCAAATGATCTCTAGAAAGTACGACAGTTTTTGTGGAATGGGAAATTTCCAAAGGAAATTTGGTGTGGGAATATAATGAGGGGAAGGAATAAATATGTTTCTGAAAGAAAATAAAAGAGCATGTATATAGGGGGTAGGGAGGTGTGGGTGGGTAGGAATATGGGTAAAAATGAGAATTAATTTGTGTCATATACTGGTACAAATTCCCCAATGGATTACTTAAGTTTTTCTTATCATAGGGTATAGGCTTATGCTAGAACAAATGATACAAGAGATCACCAGGATGAAGACAAAATGGTCATCAAAAGAATATCTTTTCATTGAAAGCTAACTCTGACCTCTGAAGCATTACACAGATATATGTCATTTATCTTCTCTGTGGCTGACTTTCACAGACATTAACACTTCTCTTTCACCATTTTACTTCAGTCCTGACTTTCCATCCTCAAAATGTACCTTTTTTAATATTTAGGCAGAGCAAATAACCTGTGTAGGTTAATAGTTGTTTCCCTCAAAATGTTCCCTCCATCTGTTCACTAATGCCTAGCATTTTATAGTTAACAGATCCTTTTTCCCCCTTTTGACATGTGATTTCTCACCTCCAGTATAAAATACCAATATCAATACCAATTATAATAAATATAATAAATTATAATAAATATAATAATAATTATTATAATATAATATAATATAATATAATTATAATATAATTATTATATATAATATATTATATATATTATAATTATAATACTAATTGTTATTATTATAATAAATTATAATAAATAAAATACCAATACCAATACCAAAATACCAATACTTGATAAAATGAACATTATATAATTTTAACAGCTGTCTACTGATTAGTATAGGTCTTTCTGCACAGGTTTTCAGGGAGAAGAAAAAGAAAAAAAAAACACAGGAGAGAGATAACTCCCCAGAGCATGAATTCAGAGTAGAGAAAAGCTAACCTCATAGAATGGATGGATATATTTCCTGACAATTTGTTCAGAACCAACTCTTTTCTGAAGCTTTCTGATGGTTAGAAAATCAAAGTCTTCTAACCTCATTTTTGTACCACCCAAGCTCTCAACTAAGCTATGTTTCTCTTATGTACCATCTGCAAAAGGCCATCAAAATGAGGATAATCCTGAAAAAAAGGAAAGAAATGACTGGTTAACATAAACCACAAAGATGCTAATCAAAAGCTGGAAATGTACTTGCAGAGAGTCTAGTGTGTTAAACCTTGAGCTAAAGCTTACTTATTTTAATGATAACTTTGGTCTGTAAGCCCTTCATCCTGTTATTTATTCATAACCTTCCAGAGTCTTGAATTTTCAATTTGAAAGTACAAGAATGAGAAGCAATGTGCACATGCCAGGTGTCTGGACAAATGCTCTCCATTATCTGAATAAACCAGATGCTTGATGACTTGAACCAAGTTGAAAGGAACATATATTGTTTATTCACAAACTGGCATCGCACTCCTACGGCAATCCTGCACTTTTACAAAGACTGCTCTCTAGCTTTTATCAGTTGTGGTAAAATCCCCGTGAAAAGAAATGACTCTTCCTGATGATGTGCTGTTGACTGTAATGGCTGGGCCATTTGCTAAAATTTAATGGTCTCAGACTCATCTTATGATCCTTAAAACATGTTCCTGGGAAGACAGGTTTAGAATACAGACACTAAAGCCAAGTTCACCCAGTGCATTGAAGCTGTACTTTTCTGTGTTATTTGAACTAATTGCCAGGGGAAGAAAGCTAACATTTATTAACATGAATACTGTGGGCTAATAAGCATCATGCTAATAGTTTGAGGCACATTATTGTCTTTAAGCAACTGATTGGATCACAAAATATCCAATCTGATTTGATCATGAGATTCAATTTTTTTCTATTAGTCCAATTTGATTGTTTTCCCAATGTTTCCATTATCAGAATAGGCTTCTCATTAGTACAAATGAAACAGAATTCAGCCTCATATAATTGAATGTGTGTACAGTCTCATATCATTTACAGTGTATTTGAGTTCTCACCCAGTAACACAGGTGCCCTAGGTTGCCTATACTTTGGTGCAGAGCAAGGGGTGATGATGAGTTGTGGAATGACAGGAGGAAAGAATGTCTGGAGAGTGGGACTGGAAGCTGAAGTCAGCCCAGTGTGCATATGAACAGTACCACAGACACCAGCCATACATCTACTGTGATCATTGAGAAGAAAGTCTGCTTTCACATATAGCTACAGGATATCATTTTTAGGTACAGAGAAGGTGCTTGACTGCATATCAAAATGTCAAAACAGGACATGAGCACACAATAAGAAGTTGGCAAGACTGTTTAGACTGAGCTCAGCGCACAGAGGTCAGACCCCCACTGAAGGGGTTACTGTGGATAGCAAAGAGTCAGAAAATTACCTCTACTGAATGGTCATGGACAAAGAAAAAGCCAAAAAAGTACCAAGAATCTGGAACATAGAAGAGATGCTGTAGAATAATCTATATCAACTGGAGTCCATGAATGAGTTTTCATACCTCTTCACAAGCAGATAGACTACTCATGCTCTGCAATGGATTATATGGGTTCTCATGGTCATACCTAGGAATGGGCCTTGAAAATGAAATGCAGGGGTCAGAAAAAAAATGTCAAGAGGGAGCTATTAGTGCAGAGTTTTCCAGGTGACATTCAGGGACATGTTCCACATGCATTCTAAATACGCCCACATATTGATCCCATACCTAAGTACATTGATAAATAGCTGCTTACCATTGTACAATAAATATATATAAATACTTAAACATATATTGCTGCAAACCTACAATTCTCACATTTAAATATGTATACAAATCACCCAAAGTTTTTTTTGTTAAAATCCAAATTCCCATTCAACAAATGTGGGTGGATCTAAGGATAAAAGCCTTATTTATTTATTTATTTATTTATTTATTTATTTATTTATTTATTTGAGATAGGATCTCATTTTGTAGTTCATGCTAACCCTGAGCTCACTATGTAGCCCAGGCAAGCCTTGAACTCACAGCAATCCTCCTGCCTCTGCCTCCTGAGTGCTGGGATTACAGGAGTGAGCAACCATGCCCAGCACTGTGGTATGTGGTACTGGGGATCAAACTCAGGACCCTGTAGACAACAGAACACTGACATAAAACCCTGGCCCAAATCCTATTTTCTATCAAAACTTTATACATCTAAGAACTTCATAATAGGTTCCACATAACTAATTGATAGCAAAATCCAGTCTGGCTGGCCAACTCCTAGATCCTGAGAGAGTGTTTGGCCCTCAGTAGACCAAATTGAGACAAAAGCAAGCTTTGAGCTAAGAGGCAGCCCTGGCTGGAGATTGTCTGGTCCTCCCCAACATTGGGCCCCTCCTTTGGCAACCACAGACCAATCCCCAATAGCCCCCACAAAGCCCTCCCACTGCTTGTGCTGTATAATGCCCTACACTGCATTCACTAAAAGGAAGTGTTCCAGAAACCTCCCCAGAGCCTGTTGTGCATGTGCGACTGCGCCTTACCCTCCTGTGTGCAGACTCACCATGACAACAACTAATATCTGAGGGAACACGGATCCTTGTTTTCTTAGTGATTGTATATGTTTAGTTAATTGTTTTCATTAAACAAAATTTCCATTTAAAAATTTATTCCTATTGCAAGTAATATTTACTGAGTGTTCTCCAGAGAAATAGTACCAACTCTGTGGAGCAGGGCACAGAGACAAAGCAATCATGAGGATGAACAACTATGTATATATTCTCTCTCTCTCTCTCTCTCTCTCTCTCTCTCTCTCTCTCTTTTTTGTAGTATAAAGGATCAGACTCAGGACTCTGTACTTGTGAGGAAGACATGGCACCACCGAGCAAAGTGCCGTACCCTGTTTTTGGCAAGCTGATGTCGCAGCAAAGCTGACAGTATACCTGCATTTCTAATCCAAAAGCCTGACAACCTAGATTTACAATGGTGTAAATCCAGGCCAAGCTCAAGTTCCTGAACGAACCATCAGACTGAGAGAATAAATTCTTTCTCCCTTTGCCTTCTGATTTTATTCAGATAGTCAGTGGGTTGGACAACACTCATTCATTCGGGGAAGAGAAATATGTTTTATAAAGTCCATCAATTCAAGAGCCTGGAGATGTAGCTCAAGTCGTTCCGGAGCCTGCCTGGCAAGCACAAGGTCCCTGGTTCACTCCCTGGTAACTATATATGACAATACCGGGCATGGTGACTCACAGCCACCAGCCATCAGTACCACATACCACAATGCTGGGCATGGTGTCTCACACCTGTAATCCCAGCACTTGGGTGGCAAAGGCAGGAGGATTGAGTTTGAGATTTGTCTGGGCTACATAGTAAGCTCAAGGCCAGCCTGAACTATAAAACAAGACACTGTCTCAAAAAAAAAAAAAAAGTCCACTAATTCAAATGCTAGTCTCATCTAGAACACCTGGAAATAATGTTTAACCAACTATTTGGGCATTCCATGACCCACTAAAGTAAAATTAACACATAAAATTAACCATCTGCACATGTAAATATCATTTGGGTTTACACTGTCTACAGGTTTATAAATCTCTAAACCTATGCAAAAAAGATTATAAGCATGGGTCCAATTACCAGATTAAGTGCACTGCTCAGGTAGTATGATGACCTTAGGTAAATTCTTACCCTTTCAAACCCTCAAAAAGGCAATAAAATATTAACAATTATGCCACATCAAAGTGATGGAATGAAAATGCAATATGAAGATGAAATTATCTTTAAAACACTTAGAACAGTATGTGGAATATGTTCAGTACTATTTTAACTTGTTACATTAAATACATGAATAAATTTGTAACAGAAACTTAGAATTTGTATAAAATCTACTATTTAAAAGGCCTAATACCATGAATTTATTTGATTCTTAAAAATCCCTGTAAAGGGTTTTTTAAAACAATTTTTGATTCACAGGAAATGAAAACAGAGACATACATAAAGAAACCCTTCACAAATTCCAACATTATCTGATGTCCTTAGAGTCAAGAATAAGATAGAACAACGCTAAATATGGAACTGTCTCAGTGGTGGTGTCCTATGTGAACTAGCAGTGTTCTATGTGAACTAACCCGAACTTTGTCTATTGCATTGATGTCTGGCTTGACTGTGTATCAGTGTTTCCTTGAACTACCTGTCTTAGGGGAGTCACAGGGGCAGTGTATCCCTCTAGGCAGGACTGAGGTTTCTCCTGCAGTGGGCAGATGCTGTTACTAATCCCAGGCAGAGACGAAATTTGACCCAGAGATTAGACCATGGTGACAAGTCTCACAATGATAGGAAGAAAACATCCTCTCTCTTTGTGGCTGAGAATCCATCCTATTTGGGCTCTGAGGTCTAAGGGGTCTGGATCTCTGCTGGTATTTTAACTGTGTGGCCCCTGACATGAAAAGCAAACTGATGTAGGACAAGAAGCCAGCCTAGAGAGGGACCATAGGACACGTTTAGCAGTTGTCATTTTTTCTTTACATTGAACTCTTTCCCACTCTTTCTATCTATGACTTATTCATCACTAATAAAAATAAATAGCATTTGTGTCCTGTTCTTCATCTCACATGGAAAATTGAGAGGAAGATCTTGTTTCCAAACTTGGGATATAAGAGACAAGTTAAATGTTAGCAGCTGCAAAGGTGGACAGGAAAGAGCTGACCTCTCTTCACCTGTGAAGACTGAGAAGACCTATGCGACTCTCTGAGTAGCAAGGTCAACAGGAAGAACAGTGTCCTGGTAACAGTCAGGGCATGGCCCCCGATCAAGGCACAGAGACGTGATCATGAGTCTGAAAGACCCACCTCTGAGCCCCCACAGCCTAGCCAGGGAACACATTTGTACAGGACTAATTCATTCCACAAAAAACACAGAAATTTAGCGTTTCATCATAGACTGGGTCATCATGCGTGATGTCACAGTAAACCCAAGGATTACAATTTGAATTGTCCCTTTTCTAATCCACCGTTTCCAGTACCTTACCTGACAAAACATCACTGTCTTCATAAAAACTCCTGGAAATATAAGCTATTTTCCCACGTCTTAACCTGGATCTTTGGCAAACCTCATAAATTCAAAGGCTACCAATGTTTTCTGGTGGAAGTCACAACTAAATTTGAGAACAATGCTCTTAATAAAACAATACATTATTTCTACTCAGTTATATTATCAGAAGCAAATTTCAACAAACAAATGCAGCACTGATGGAATTATACAGGTATCTAAAGAATATTCAGGAATAACTTCCAGTCTTATAAAAAGAATGTTGGAGTGAACCAAGTGAATTCGGCTGAGCTGGCCACTCATGACCTCTGGATCCCTAGGAAGAATTTTTGGTTCTCTCTCAACCTCTCAAACTCTTCATTTCTTCAGTGGGTTAATAGTCCCGGTTTGGTCATGTGACTATGGATGCCAGCCCAGGGCACATCTTTGTGAGAGTTAGAAGACTCCTGTGTAGGGAACAGAGATTCAGGCAGGGGCATCTGGAGGGGGTTTGGGGACTGACTTGGTCCCTCTACCAGTTGCTTATGTACTGAAGACCAACTTCCACATCCAAATATATTGGCCATGAGCTTTTTCACAGCATAATTGGTTGAAAAGAAAGCACTTTGTAAGATTTACAACATGATACAAGTCTAAGGGGATATATCCACATGCATAAATCAAAGGTTATGTCCAAACAGGTCATTTACAAAGATTCCACAGAATATGATTTTTTCAAAATTTGTAAATCAAGAAGATACAGATTGTGAGTGAATTTATCAAACAAATGAACAGCAGGATGTTTACTTAGATTTGAGGCTGTTAGGTACTGTGAAGGTTAGGGGTGTTTCATTTATGTAAGGAGATTGATTGCAGACCTTTTCTGCAGAGGCTTCCAAATTTGAAGGCTTGAGATTTTTCTGATATCCTTATCTCAGGGATAATAATACTCTCCAAGTTTTCTTTGATGTACGTTCTTGTGTGAGCATCAGACCCTTAGAGAACTCGAGCCCAGAAGCTAATTCAACTATCCTTAAACTATGCTCACTTTCTTTTTATTTTGCTATGTTTAGATTTTTCCTTTTGTTTGAAGGATCCACAAAGCCATCAAATGAAAAGGAAAGCATATGGCAAAAAGAATCATTGGAAAACTAAATGTTATGCTATGGTCTTTATAAAAATTCAGCTAAGATATCACTGAATGAGTTTAAGGCTCATAAAATATTTAAAGAATGAACAATCCAGAGCACATACCACATGGCACATAGTGTTTCCGTACAGTCCCATCTACTGAGCTACTAGTGCAGAAATCCTAATCATGTGCTCTGTCTGGTAAAACCCACTGAGGTGATGAAAACCCCAGATGATCAGGTCTATCACCAACTGTGATTTGAAGTCAAATTGTCATGAACCATGTCAAAGCAAGTAACTGGTAATCATTTTGCTTTTATGCAAACGTAATACTACCATATGTAAGCAATAATTTAAGCTAAACATTTATATGAAATAGTGTAGGCTAAACCCTTCTTAAGAGCAAACTTTGCCACTTTCCACTTAGATATTAAGGCAGTTAGCTACATTCTTGTCTCCCTTCTCTAGCTGTATGCTTTAGGCATTGGATGAAAAGATGGCACCTAGCACCTCTTTTAAGGAATTAGTAATACCATTACTACTACCTTATGTAGTAGTACTACATGCCTTATGTACTACATACCTTATAGTACGTGCTCTGGAATGTTCATTCTTTAAATATTTTATGAGCCATAAACTCAGTAATATTTTAGCTGAATTTTTATAAAGACCATAGCATCTACCACTGGTAGATGAAGCTGTAAGACTGAGTAAACCAACAAAAAAAGAATCCCTTACGTCTACAAATAATAATCTAGTGATTTTTCCTGAAGTAACAATTAAATTACTACATGTAGGATATGAACACTACTTTCATGAAATTTTACACTTGTGTCTAATTATTTCAGAAAAATAAAAGGAGAAAATATGTTAGATAAATGGCCGTAGACTAAAAAATACAGTCATACAAAAAGAATGCTGGAGTGAACCAAATGAATTAATATATTGCTGCCCAAAATCTCATTAAAATGTCATTATTGTTCACTTCCAGATGTTGACAAACTAATTAATGGGGGAAAAAAAGCAGTTGGGTATCTGATAACTATTCATCCAAACCTTTTTGGGAGGAAAAATAGTTACCTATACGTGGGCAATGAGACCTAATATGTAGACCCTTTTTAGATAGTGAATTTATAATGTAACAATTGATAGATTTCAGCAAGATTAGGGGAACAGATTTCTGGTTGTCAAGACAGTTGAGATAACGGACTCTTACCCAATCCAACAGCAACACTGAAAGAACACACAGAGATTGTAAGCAGAACTACCAAATGAATATAAGTGGTTTCTCTGAACTTCCTGTGGCTGAGCAGTACACTTGCACACTTCAGCCCCAGAGAAGACAGAGGACATCCAGGCAGTGGCCCTGGGGGTCAGGCCTCATTCTCTTTTCCTCAAGCATGGGGACAATAAGCAGAAGATGGCTGGAAAAGCTAGCGTAAGTGTGTCTGTGTATACTTTCTTTCGGCCCTCTACCACTCCTTAGTGTGAAAGATCCTTACACACTTGTACACAGGGATATACCGATATGAGGCAAAGAGGGTCGTGCATCTCCTTGGTGCTAACTTTGAAAAATCATATTCTGTTACCAAGTGAATGGTCTTCTTTGACTTGATCAGCAGTGAGCAGCAGAATCTGAAGATAGGAACCTATGTGGCCAGGAACAAGATGAGCAACGGAAACCACGTGGGAGAAGGAATTAAAAGCTAGGAGAGAGATTCAGGGGCAAGAGGATCCACGCTGATTAAGATATGTTAAAGGCAGATACCAACTTCCCCGAATAAACCCCACTGCCACACAATATTAACGTCTACTAAACAATGTATTTTAAAAAGTTAAGAAGGCAAACTCCAGACACTGCCGGGATGACTTTAGAATATTAAGGAAATTTTTAATGCAAATTTTAGTCTTTTAAAATCAAGTACAGTTCACAAATGCCTATAATCTACTGTATATTAGCAGGCACAAACTATTATTCCACCTATGTAGGTAGGCAGTTGCAGCTGACCATTTTGCAAAATGCTTATTAGGAGAAAAAAATCTTAGGTCACACATCATGTAAAAGAATGGTAGCAGATGTGAACATATAGCTAAAACTATCAAAACAAAAGCTAGTGAAAAATGTTATACTTTAAATTATAAATTACTTTAAATTATGAGAAATGAACCTATATTCTCTTCATAAAATGTAAAGGCAGACAGCTATCATATGCAATTCATATGTAAAGTGGAAATATATTGCATTTTATTGAGCATACAAATTATTATACGATGTAACATTATAAGAAAGAACATCAGTTATGTTTGTTTGTTTGTTTGTTTGTTTTGAGACAGGGCCTCGCTTTGTAGTTCAGGCTGGCTCTGAGCTCACTATGTAGCCTAGGCAAGCTTCGAACTCAGCAATCCTCCTGTCTCTGCCTCCCGAGTGCTGGGATTACAGGCGTGAACCACCACGCCCGGCACAGAACATCAGTTATGTAAGACATGTCTTAATTTCAGGGATGTTAAAGTGTGAAAATGCATACTAGAAAAAATGAACTGTTTGGGTTTATTCAATACCTCTCATGTGCCAGCTACCTGAGAAATGTGCCAGCTTTGTATTACCCATCAGTAAAAGGCACTGCTTTTGTCAGTCCTGAGAGAAAAGTCTCACAGAGTGGTCCCACTGACGACTGTAAACAAAATTCTGATGTTCAGAATAAACTTGTTTGGAAAATATCTCCATAAAGCTTGGTCTTGGCTGATGTGATATGCAGCTGCTGTATTCAATAAAATTATGTTTCTTTGAAGTTATAGATGTTAGCATCGAAACCTAAGGACTGTAAGCACTTATCATTTATCTTCAAATTATGACATATTGTCAAACAAAGTTTACATATGAAGTTTTTATTGTAAAAAATGATAAACCTTGGATAGAGCCAAGGCAAAATCTGTTACTCAAGCTTTTTTGTTGTTTTTTTTTGTTGTTGTTGTTTAGAGACAGGGTCTCGCTTTGTAGTTCAGGCTGGCCCTGAGCTCACTATGTAGCCCAGGCAAGCCTCGAACTGAACTCAGCAATCCTCCTGTCTCTGCCTCCCGAGTGCTGGGATTACAGGCGTGAGCCACCACATCCGGCACTGTGCTATGTGGTATTGATTGCTGGTGGGCGTGAGTCACCACGCCCAGCATTGTATGTGGTTACTGGGGATCAAACTCAGGACCTTGCACTTGAGAAGCAGGCACCGGAACAAGTGAGCTAAATCTCCGGCCCTGTTATGCAAGCTTTTTTCCCTTCCAGGAAAAATTCCTCAGGGTCTTGGAGAAAATAAGCCTGGGAAATGGACTCTGGGCCCATGCCTTTCACTTGGAAATTTCAGCCTCATCCTAGGAAATTCAGCCCCATCCTTTCCACCAGATCCATCCTGGGAAAGCAATATAAAGATAACATATCTCAGCTTCAAACAGTGGTAAATAGTTTGCTTGGGCACACCCCATCCACTGACACACTAAAATACACATCCTGGACAGCAAGACTCAGAGACACCCTCAAATCCCCATAAACCCACCTAACTCTAGTCCCCAGGCATGGCTCTCCCTCCGGAGGGCCTGGACTCTAGCGCTTTATGCCTGAGGGCTCTGAATGAAAACTCCTTTTCTGTGATGAAAGTCTGTAACCCTAAGCTGTCCCCTGGCCCGTGGATGGAGTGAGACCTCCTTGGACCCTGTCAGATGACAGGACAAAGCAAAGTAGACTAGGCCAGGGACCCAGTTCAATGCTCAGTGCATTTGATGTAAACCCTCTGCCTCAGCGCAGAAAGAGGACAGTGGTTGTGACGTATCTGTGCTCTTTCACTAGCAGCCGAAAACACAGGGTCAGAAGAACGGGCAGCTGACATGATTCTTGCAATAGTGCCCTGCAAGTCTGTAACTTTTCTCAGTCCTGGTGCCTATACCTCATATCATAATGTGAGGCCCAAATATGGTTTCTGTGTTCATAAAGTGTAGATGCCAGTGATGATCATGACAAAAAAATGTATTTTTTCTCTAATGGGCTATTTAATTCTTTTATAAAATTGATTTTATTGGTACATTTTATATATACAGTATGATCATATTTAATATTGAGAACTTGTACCTGTACATGACACATCTTGATTCTCATTTTTTCCCTTTCCCCTGCCCTCTCTATAACCCACGCCCCCACATACATAAGCTTTGTTTCTT
>PVIC010006548.1:0-53921 GCA_004025085.1 Thryonomys swinderianus
CCGTAGCTTTTCTGCATTTATAATGTTACGTTACTTGAAGTAAAATGATAACTGACTGCCACACGTCAGTTAATAGTACCAAGATGAGCCAGGCAAAGGAGTGGTGAAAGACTGCGTGCGTCAGAAATGGTGAATGGGTTACAGACATTGGCAATGGACTCATCTGAGGGGAAGTCAGGAAAATAACCAGGTGTGGAGATTTGAGGTGCTGTAGTTTGGATCTGGATTGCTCCCCAATGGCCCAGACATTAAACACTTAGCTTTCAGTTGGTGCCCTTGGGAGGTGATGGGCCCTTTAAGAAGTACAGCCCGCGGAGAGACCTTAGGTCACCTTGGAGCATGCTCGCGAAGAGGACGTTAGGAAGCTTTAGTCTCTCTGGATTTGCTGCTGTAAGGTAAGCAGCTCTCCTGCTGGGAATTTCTGCCATGACATGTGGTCTTGCCCCGGGTCCAAAAGTAACAGGGCCCATTGGCCACAGGCGGAAAGCTGCACAACTGTGCAGTGAAGGAGTTTTCTTCCCTCTTTTTAAAAAAAGTTGATGATTTCAGATATTTTCTTACAGTAACAGGAAGCTGACGAACACAGTGGCATTAAAGAAAATGTTGAGCCTCAGACATTTTTGAGATAAAAGGCTTCAGGTGAAGAATCTTGGGGATAGAAAGTGATATCCTGGATGTACACTGTCTTTGTGACTCATCTGGGCGTTGCCAGGGAGATTTCGAGGGAGATGCTTTGCACGAACACGTTCTGTTTTCATTTTGCCTCCGTAAACTGTTCATTTGTTGACAATGACTATACCAAAGTGAAAAGGGCGAAAATGTCCTATGTGAAGTATTTTCAACCTCCAGACCACATTTCTTGCTTTTCTTCCATTTCTCATGAAATAGGCTCATCTTTGTTCAAGGACATATGAGTTAGCTACTTTTCAGCGACAAACTGTGGCTACATGGAGGACTTTTAAGGATTGAGAAGCTTAAAGCGACATATCTTAAGAGTTTACACTGAGAAGCTGAAGTATGTGATAAAGTAAAGCTGAAGAGTGCATCTAAACATTGTTTACCTAACAGGAGAACAAACTGAAAATAACCAGACATCCAGTGATAAGAAATTAGTCAGATAAATCAAGGTACCTTTCTACAATGAAATATGTTCTTTAAAATGATTATTATGTTTGCAGGGGCACTTGAAATGAAATAATTATTGTCTTTAAACACAGATAGGTCGTTGTTTTTATAGTTATAAAAGTAATTCTTATTCTAGTATAGTTATTTCAATATTTACAGATAAAATGGTGCGATGCTTTGAACTACTGGAAGTGTGAATAATGTGTAAATTAAGTACTTGCACTGTGAGCAGAGTCATGATTACCCAGCAGTTCCTCATATTATTCTGTCTGCTTTTATATGTATTGGAAGATTTCCATACAAAAATCTTTAGAAATGATTCATAGATGGATTTTTTTATTCAAGTTGTGAAAGGTATTAATCTTTTGGTAAATGAAAAAGGGAATCACAAAGTGGTAGATACAGAATGGTTCTTTTTTTGCACAGCAGTACATATGTAGACAGGTATGCATAGAAAATTATTAAATGTTATCCTTGGTGCAGTATTGTAGTTTTACTAGATTGTATTGTGCAGTTTGGAAAGTTTTTTTTTTTAATATTGGGCTTAGACAACTGGCAGTACTTATATTGAACATATGTAAACTAGATGAGCCAACAGTTCCATATCTAGGTGTGGTCCCCATAGAATTATATACATATATTTAGCAAAAGAAATGGACAAGAATGTTCATATCAGCTCTGTTCATAATAACCCCAAAGTGGAAAGAATCCCAGAGTCTATCAGTACTAAAATGGATAAATTGTGTTATCTTTACACAATGAATAGCACATCGAAACTGAGACAGATAGAATGTACTCCAAGTAAACACAGTAATGTGGATAAAGCTCAGAATAACAATGTTGAGCCAAGAAGAAAGATATAATGAATGCCAATGGCATAGTTCCATTTTTGTTCAAAAAAAGAAAAATCTAAGTGTCGAAGTTGGAACTGTGATTTTCTTGGGGACATACATGAGTAGAAGTGAACATGAGACAGGTTACTTATTTTTTTGAGACAGGGTCTCGCATTTAGTTCAGGCTGGCTCTGAGGTCACTATGTAGCTCAGGCAAGCCTCAAACTCAGCAATCCTCCTGTCTCTGCCTCCTGAGTGCTGGGATTACAGGTGTGAGCCACCACGCCTGGCACTGTGGTATGTGGTACTGATGGCTGGTGAGCGTGAGTTACCATGCCCAGTATTGTATGTGGTTACCGGGGATCGGACTCAGGACCTGGTGCTTGCGAGGCAGGCGCCAGAACCACTGAGCTAAATCTCTGGCCCATTGATGGAATCTTTCATTTCCCCAGTTGCTGTTGCCGGGCTGAGGGATCAGGCTGAGTTTTTCTCCAACCCAGGAATTCCCTTCAATCTGGGAAGCCTCTTCAGTGAAGGCCAGCCCCCCAGCAGTGAGGGTGTACCTTTCAGAGATGCGTGCCCAGACTGTAACCCAAAACTCACTTAGGTATTGCAAAGTACCATCACGGCTACTAAACCTGAACGCTGTAAAGTTTTAGTTTAGGGAAAAACAAAACAAAAAAACCCCCCAAAACCTGAATTTAATGTTAACATCTTTTGTCTTAATAGAAAAACAAATAAGACACACATGCCAGTAGTTCGCTGCCCCTGCTCCCCAGGGAAACGGGGATCCCCTGACTGGTTCTTTCAGGGGAGCAAGGTCTGGTCTGGTCCTCTTGCCTGAGATTGGTACTTCTTTTCAGGCCCATCTCGGCTGTGGAGCAGCCTATGGCTTCCCTGAACTCTGGGACCGTGTCTATGTTTGATTCTTCTCTGTCCCAATCCTGCTGCCCAGATTTGCTTAAGGAGGTTTCTCCTTTGAGCGCTTCCGGATGAACAACCCGCCTGATCATTTCCATCCAGAGTCGGTTTCCGACCTGTAAGAGTTTGTCCGGGAGCAACTCTCAGGAGCAGACTTGCAGAGGGGGTTTAGAACCTGGTCGAGCCACCGTCTGACCGGCAAGGGGCACCTGATCCGGTAGCAACTGGATTCCATGCTGAGTGACTTCGTATTGCTGGCTTGGATCTGGCGGTAGAGCGAAGATCTAGGCCTCAGAAATTAGCACACGCTACATTTCCAGGCTTAATTCTCCCCCAAAGAAGCAGATCGTGAACTCCGAGGGGCACTCTGTGGTGCTCCCTCTAGTGGTAGACAGAGCCCTGACGCTGCTGTACTGTAATTGTTAAAACTCCGTAGTGGTGCAATCCGGGTACCCGTGGAAGGAAATAAACGCACTGGCAAATACAGTACCTTGAGCTTTGCAAAGAGCAAACTGCGGTGGGGAGGACAGTACTTAGAGAGCCACTAGCCTTTACTGACAAGGATCTCTAGAAAAAGAAATAGATGCAAATCCTATAAAGTCTCTTTTTTAAAGGGATAAAGTTGACACAAAGCACATGGATGTCAGGAACAGGAAGGGCGTTGGCAGCAGCTGCCGGCTTGCACTGTTTAAATTCCCCTCCCAGACTGAAGCATTTAATCATCCGTCCGTGGAGAACGCTGCAGCTGAACGCCCTCTGCCGAGTGCTTCCCTAGGACGGGCCTGGGTCCAGAGGCGTCTCTCCTTTGGGTTAACGCGGGACATCTCTGAAGCTCTACCCTTCCTTCATCGCTCCCCTCGGGGCTGCCCAAAGCCCCTCTCTGGCTCCATTTCTCCTTCTGTACCACGTCTCGCCTCCTCACGGGTGTTGCCCCTGAGAACAAGCCCCAGAGGCGCCTCCTGCATACACAAAGCCTTTATCTTAGACTCCTTTCCCGGGGACCCACCCTCTAGCACATACCAACGACAGTGGATTTGACATTCCGATGTTTTATTTTCCCTCTGGGAGTGTCATTAAAGATGGCTGGTCTGGAAGCTCATGGTTTCATAATTAGGAAATGCCAGACTGTATAGGCTTCTTCAGGCCTTCTGGACTGTTAAGATACTGCGGTGTCCCGGGCATCTGTGAGTCAGGGATGCAGTTCACGAAACTTCCCGAACGTACGTGAACTCACATGTGTGCACTGGAAGGAAGGGAGTCTTGCCCAACACACTGGAAAACTTCGAGCAGTTTTTTCTTCTTTCCTCTCCTGTCCTCTTTTCTTCTTCTCCATCTTACTTCCCCATCACTCTCTGTCTCCATCTCCGTCTCTTCTCCCCTCTCTCTTCCTTTCCTTCTCTTCTTTTTTTTTTGTTTATTTTTATTTTTATTTTTTATTTTTTGAGACAGGGTCTCGCTTTGTAGTTCAGGCTGGCTCTGAGCTCACTATGTAGCCTAGGCAAGCTTCGAACTCAGCAATCCTCCTGTCTCTGCCTCCCGAGTGCTGGGATTACAGGCATGAGCCACCATGCCTGGCACTGTGGTATGTGGTACTGACTGTTGGTGGGCTGAGTCTCCACGCCCAGCATTGTATGTGGTTACCGGGATCGAACTCAGGACCTTGTGCTTGCGAGGCAGGCGCTGGAACCGCTGAGCTAATCCTCCGGCCCCCTTCTCTTCTTCTTTAGACAGTTTAGGCTACACAGTGAGCTTGGGAACCTCTTGCTTTAGTCTCCTGAGCAGCCAGGATCACGGATGTGGTTCACCATGTCTTGCTTGGCTTGTTTTCTTATAGGGTGAAAATCTAGGATGTTTCCCTAAGTCATAAGCCCCCTCTGATCACATTGAGGCAACAAGGGCAAACATGACAATGATACTGAAAACTAAGAGAAATAATTGCAATTTGATGTCAGTATTTTATATTCTAACAGTCCTCTGCAGACTGTACCTGAGCGGCGTAAAAGAGGGATCTGCATGAATCCGGCCCTCAGTTTGGAATAACTGTATTTCTCTGTCTCTGTCACACACACACACACACACACACAGAGTTTAATTAAAAGTATAAATTCATCTAAGAACTGATTTATCTAACAGTTTTGTAGGGCTAGGACTGAGCTAACTTTTTTTTGTACAGGAAAGAGAAGGAGGTATTTGTAAAGTGAAGGCTCACCCCCCAACTCCCTCACAACAGTGGAGGCTGCTTGTCCGGTCAAGGTACACTTAAGCCCAGAGAACAGAAGCTACCAGACTGGCTTCCTACGGCTCATCAGAGATGTGCGGGGCTCTGGGCTTTGGATTCCTGGCTTTTCCTTTGTTCTCAGGGCATTGTAGGAGCCAAGGGAAGGAACAGAAGCCAAAAAAGAGATTTTACGTACACTGTCTCATGTTTGGTCCTACACATAAAAAACCCAAAAGAAGGGATTGATTGCATTCCAAGAGGAGGAGTTAAGACTCAGAGAGGAGACCAAGGTCATCGAGCTGATGAGAGACAGGACTCGGTCTCTGCCTCCAGCGCTCATACTCTTCCTTGACACTCATTAACACTTTTGGATGCTCTTAGAACAACTGACTTAAAACTGTGATGATGCTTTTCATTTATCTGCTGTACATTCCTAACAGATCCCAAGCACGGTGTGAACTAGGTTTTGCTAATCCTCTACTCTTCACTCTAGATAAAAGAACCGAGGGCTAGAGAGTAGATGGGGTTTGCTTGTGGCCACTGCAGTTAATAATCGATAATGTTTGGATTTGAACGTACAGCTGACTCTGGAGCTGGTAGACTTTCAGCTATTCGTTGGAAACTCCAAACCTGGCTATGAAATGGAGCATGTTCCCCAGACTGCTGTCTTGGGGAAAAGTTTCAGAAAACAATTTTTTTTTTTTTTGAGACAGGGTCTCGCTTTGCAGTTCAGGCTGGCCCTGAGCTCACTATGGAGCCCAGGCAAGCCTCGAACTCAGCAATCCTCCTGTCTCTGCCTCCCGAGTGCTGGGATGACAGGCGTGAGCCACCATGCCCGGCACTGTGGTATGTGGTATTGATGGCTGGTGGGCGTAAGCCACCACGCCCAGCATTGTATGTGGTTACCGGGGATCGAACTCAGGACTTTGCGCTTGCAGGGCAGGCGCCAGAACCACTGAGCTAAATCTCCAGCCCAGAAAACAAATTTTTGTGCAAATCTGTATACAACAAAAGGCTCAAGGGACTAAGAGATTTTGATGCTTAAATGGGAAAACACACTTTTCTAGTCAAGTTCTTTTTAAAATGTGGAAGCCAGTGAGACCGCGCCAGTCACAAGGAAAGGAATAAAACATATTTACCCTCAAGTGGAGAGTGGTGTGAGAAAAACAGAAAAGAAAACTTTCCCTCGAACCAGGGTTGACTAGAGGTGTCAAAGACATCAGAAAGAAGTGAGGAGTGGGCGGGGTCACCGGGTCACATCCAAGATGGCGGAAGTGGCTAATTGGAACCAAACTCCCTCTAGCTCTCCTGTCCGTCTCACCCCTTGTGGCTGTTTCTCTGCACTGGTCAGGTCAGGGCTGAGAACATGGGGCCAAGTACTCATCTTCCTGGAGCGTACAAGGGACCATCAACAGCCACTTGTTGGCTGCAGGCTGTGGGGTGGATGTGACAAGGGTCTTCAAGGGACTGTCAAGGTGAAATTCAGGAGCCTCAGCCAGGATATAAACCAACGGTCTGAAACAGTTCTCGAGCTCTGAGAAAAGTCTTAATTCTGGCAGAAAGAGCTATGGCAGGAATCAGGGTTGAATTTCTAAATGAAGTTCTGGGCTGCAGGCCATGGCTGTGGGTGAGGATCCTGAGTACTTAATGATGAGATGTTGGAAGCCATTGAGAGCAGTCGGTAGATGTCTGAGGTCAATAAATTTGTCCAACTACTTAAGTTCGCTGAATTAAAATTTAGCCTCATTCCTGAAGGGATTTGGGTTTGTTCTGTTTCTCCTGCTGGTCTCTTCCAACATTCCGACCTTTCATTTGAGCTAATAAGGTGCCATTATCAATACCGAAGTTTCCTTTTGAGCCTTGTAAGTTAGAGATGACAAATACAATTAACGCCTATGTCACAAGTCTAGTCCATGGCGGTAGGTGCCCGGAGACGTGGAGACCAAATCTGGGCTTGAAGGGAAAGAGTGCTGGCATCCATTAGTGCTGTCTGCTGGGGGCACAGGACGGAGGAGCCAGGGTTCTTGTGCCATGTAACTGTCATCCTCAATCTAAGTATTGTGATTCAGTGATGCATTTATGCCTTCTTGTTTCAAAAATGGTTGGCAGAAGCACGCTGTCTGTACCAGTCCAGACATAAACCATCTCTCAAAGTAAGTACCATTCAGGTTACGAAAAACCATTAATTCATAAAATAGCCCAACAAGTGGGATGGAGTGGAATGATGAAATGCTACATTTCCTTTTGATTTCTCTGCACTTAAGGAACCAGGAAATCATTTTAGTTAGGCTCCTTGGCTGGCAACTAGCCTACCAGAGAAGGGTTTATTTTATATTTTATTTGTTTTGTGGTTACCAGTGATTGAAAGCAGGGCCCTGGGCATGCTAGGCAAGCTCTGTGCCACTGAGTTACTTGCCCAGATCTTTATAGTTTTTATTTTGATGCTACTTTTCCAGGCCGGCCTCAAACTTGTGATCCTTCTAAATCGCTGTGATCACAGGCATAGGGTACCCCACCTGTCTCTCAATACCTTTAGCTACTGCTAGTTCATGTTTTAAAAGACAGGTCAGAAATGAGCTGTGGGGCCGGAGATTTACCTCAGTGCTTCCAGCACCTGCCTGGCAAGCGCAAGGTCCCTGGTTTGATCCCCAATAACCACATACAATACTGGGTGTGGTGACTCATGCCCACCAGCAGTCAGAACCACACACCACATTGCGGGGCGAGGTGGCTCACGCCTGTATTCCCACCTCTCAGGAGGCAGAGGCAGAAGGATTGGTAAGTTTGAGGCTAGCCTGGGCTACATAGTGAGCTCAGGGCCAGCCTGAACTACAAAGTGAGACCCTGTCTCGAAAAAAAAAAAAAAAAAGAAATGAGCTGTGGGACTCCAGTCAATTGAAAGTCCCCAGATCTCTACTCCTACCCCTACTGTACTTAGACTAAGACCTAAATGTTCTATCCCAGCCTGCCAGGCCACGTATGAAGCAGCACTTGCCCAACTTTGCCTGTTGATTTTTCTAATCCCACCTCACAGTCCTCCAGCCTTATACTCCTGGCTTCTATTCCTCCAGCACTTCCGGCTTTTCCCAACTCTGGCACCACTGCCCTTGGTTCTCTGAAATACTTACCTCTCCTCCTGTGTGTCTGTGTGTTAAAGGTTTCCTCCCCATCTGAGTAGAAAGCCCAGGATCTCTTTTATAAACCCCTCCTCCCTGACCACTTTAGTAGCAGTTTCCTCCATCGCTATGGCCTGTACATCATGCACAATACCACCTCTTATTCCTCGAGGACAGGAATCTTGTCTGGTTTGTTCGTTCCTGAGTTTCTGTTATGCACAACGTCTGGTGTGTAACTGGTCAGATGGCCCATTCAATGAATATTTGTTGAAGAAAATGAACGAGCACGGAGGGATAGGAAGTTACCCAGAGTGTATCTATCATCTTGCTGGCACTTCCATGAAAGAACTGAAGTGTTGATGTACAAAGAATAAAGGTTTATTTTGGCGCATGGTTTTGGAGGCTCCCTTCTTTGGATATCTGATAGGCAGCCCACCGTGGTGGGTGTGCGGTGATGCAAAACCCCTTGCATCATGAGTCCAGAAATGAAAGAGTCAGAAAAGAGAAGAAACAAGGATCCCACCAGCCCCACCAAGGGTGCACATCCCAGTATTTGAAGTGTCTCTCATGGCAACCTTTGGAGGACACTCATCGGAACCATAGCAGAGAGGAGTGTCTAACTCAGCACCTGAAAAACACAGCTTCTTCCTGTGCTAAAAACTCCCCCTCACTTCTTTCAGTTGCCTCGCTGGGAAGCGGTCTCAGGTTTCCTGCACACTTGCAGAGTCTGTATCCTGCCAGGGCCTGCTTTGCACGGGTGGGAAGTGGGTAATTCCTCACCGTTGATATGCCATGGTCTGTATCTGATTTAACTTTTCCATGGCTAAATCGTGGCTTCCGATTCAACATTTCCCTTGTTTCTGTGGCGGTGACATTTATTTTTCTGAAGACACTGGCAATAACAGACACCTGTAGCTTCCAAGGAAAATATGTCATCCGCCTCAAGAGTGGGCCCGAGAATGGGGCCCATGCGGAGGCCCTGAGTGTCAACTTCTGTTAGCGGAAATTCGGCAACTTAGCGCGTGGTGAGCTGCTTAGCGCCACCGAACATCTGGCAGAACAGGCGAGGAGGAAAGCAGTTAGAGTTTTATTCTTTTTAGCATCATGTTAAATTGGCCATGAAGCCAGAGATGGTGCAAGTGAATTATAAGAGGGCTGAAGTATTAAATAAAAATCCAGGAGACAGTCAGGGTGTGTGGCTCAAGGTGGGCGAGACTCTAATAAGAGGTGAAATGGATTTACAGAAGAGTAAGTGGAAAACACAACATCGTCTCTGCTAATAACTTGCCTTCTGACTACTGGGAGAGGGGCCCACGGGTGGGGGACAGTTTGCACCCCGTAGGTGGCGCTTCCCTGGAAAAGAGAACATTTCCTTCTGGTGGGGAAGAACTGCTTTCTTAGACATCGGTGGGATCCAGCCGTGGGGTCAGGTGGGACATGCTGTAGCCCTTTCGTGGTTTCTTGGTGGTGGTTTTTCCACACTTCTTCACATCCAGCGGTGGAACAGGCTGATTCATCCGATGGAGATGTTAAAATCCTAGCTTCTTCCGGAGCGGTGGTAAATTGGCTGAGAGCAGAGATGGGCTGAGCTTGCCAGTTCAAGGGTGGCAGAAAAACCACCGTCTGCATCGCTTCCCCTGGTACTGGAGAATGAGCGCAGGGCCTTCACACCCAGCTATATCCGCAGCCCTTTTAAAATTTTTACTTTTTTTGAACAGGGTCTCGCTTTGTAGTTCAGGCTGGCCCTGCGCTCACTAGGTAGCCCAGGCAAGCCGCGAACTCAGCAATCCTCCTGCCTCTGCTTCCCGCGTGCTGGGATGACAGGCATGAGCCACCACGCCCAGCTAAAATTTTTACATTTTGGAGACGTTCTGCCAAATTGCTACGTTGCCCAGGTTGGCTTGAACTCGGGATCCTCCTGCCTCAGCCTCCCAGAGTGTTGGGATTCTAGCCATGTACCAGAGACTGGCTATCAAGCACCTTATTAAATACCTTTCTATATTGATTACACACTGGACAACAATATTTTGGCTATCTTGGGTTAAATAAAATATGTCATCAGAATGGCTTCCATCCTCTTGGTCTCAGCCATCAGTTGTGTGGAGCTGTTGTTCAGTTGGGCAGGAAAGGCCGGGGCTGAGGGCGGCAGTGTGTGGGGAGGGATTTGGATGACGGAGGTGAGGATGGGACACGTCTCACTGTGTTCCTCGCTGTGGACTTGATCACAATGGGCGATGCCAAAGACATGTGGACCTTTCCCATTGCCTGGACCATGGCTCCCAGCATACCTTGGGTGTGTTTGTGCTTTTTTTTTTTTTTTTTTAAAGTCTCTGGCCCTGACTGCCTTCAGTAGCTTGTTCTGAAGCCCCTACCTTGTGATCCTGCCTTTGAAAGTTCCAGATCCCAGGAAAGAGTTAAGGGGTGAAGAGAAGGAAAATTAAAAAAAAAAAAAAGGTCTCATCTCATCACATGGAAATGAAGAAAATGTGTTCCTGGACCTCAGTTTGCTCACGCCATAAGGGAAGGAAGAGATGGGGGAGGGTATTCAAGGTCATAGGTGGGGACCTTTATGGTCACTGTCTGACTCATTTCTAATAAACTCATCTCATTCTGATTTCACAGATAGGAACGAGGAGACCAGAGTGGTGCAGTCACAGGCCGAGTCTGCCTGACTCTGCTGTCGTCCTGGGGGCCAGGAGTAAAAATGGGGGACCTTCTGGGGCATGTAGGAACTCTGTTCAGTTAGACTCAGGACTGGGGGAAAGCAGAGGTAGTTCCAGGCAAGATACTGGCCTCAACAAGCGATGGAGGTCTGATAGATTCTTTGCAAAAAGTATGGGGTGTCATTGCAAAACGTGGTGAATGTTGACATTTTTAAAAAGAAAACTCTTCTAGTTAAAGACACATCGGCATCTCGTTCCCTCAGAACAGCCCCCTGGCTTTGAACTCACGCGTCCCACCCTCTTGCCACTTTCTGAAGCAGTTCCGGAAGTCTTTCATGAGTGTCTTCAGTCTTGAGTCACCTCAGTGTCCTGAATCAGTTAAGAGTATTTACCTTTCCGGGTCGTTTTGACTTGGGAGAAGAGTCAGAAGTCATAAGGTGCCAGCTGTGTTGAATAAGTGTAGATGAGGACACTCTCATGTTTTTCTTAAAAAAGTATTTCAGTAACATTTATTTTTTTTGACACACTAATATTTTGACAAGGCTGCCTTTCTATCGGATGATTCTTGGCAGCAACAGTCACTGTATTTTTTGATCACAACTTGTAAAGACACTCGGGAAAAAGTGTTTCCAGAACTGATTCAGCGAGTGGAAAGAATTGGGGGATAAACTTGTCTGAAGCGTGGGGCATTGGAGGGGGCAGTGTGCCTTTTTCTGTAGTAAGTTTTACAAATGGAAACAGTCACTGTAGATTTTGCTTACATCACTTACATCGGGGAAGGAGAGGCTGTCCTCTGCTTCTTAGGGTTGCCCTCTTGTAAGACACCCGTTCAGTATTTAGGGCTGGGGATACCAAGACTCGGCAGGGACTTGTAGACACCCCCACGTCCACCGCCTGCTCATCCCTGTCAGGTGGTCGTGAGTCGTACCTTGTGGGCTCCCCTACCGGCTTCCTATCGGGTCTTCCTTGAGGTTGAATATTTCCCTGTCCATGTACCTGAGGCTCTTCATTGGCTTGTCTGGGATCTGCTGGGAAGAGAAGAAGTGAATGAAAAAGAGCTGTTAATGTAACCGGTGGAAACAGAGGCCAGCAACAGAGGCTGGTCCGTTCATCTGCGATGTTTCTGTGAGCTGGCTTTGCATGACTGAGGCAGTCAACTTACAGAGGGGGAAGGTTTCTTGTGGCTCGTGCTTTTGGAAATTTTAAGCCATAGCTGGTTGTTGCCACTGCTTTAGGCCGATAGATGAGGCAGCAGATCATGGTGGTGGCAAAAGAGAGACAAAGACAGAGGCCCCCCAGTTTGCTTGAGGCTCCCCTTTGGGGACTTAAGGACCTTCCACAGGCCCCATTTTCCAAAGGCTCAGGGACCCCCAATAGCACTGCTCTGCGGGCCAAGCCTTGAACACGCGGGCTTTGGGGAGATTCTCAAAACTCTGCGTTACAGTGTCAGCCCAGGGCTGAGGGGGCTCTGGGGACATAGCACAGGCTTTGGGGACCAGCGAACCTGACCTCTGCCCAAGAGTTAGTTGCGAGGTTTTGAACAGATGACTCAGCCTCTCAGACAGAGCTTCGGTTTCTTCACTAGGATGAGAATAACCTTTTCCCTGCTGTGAAGATGAAGTAAATTGTCCAGTCCTGACTCACAGCAAGCATAGGAAAATAAGGGGGAAGTGATTCGTTAGCATCATACTTGAAGAACAGCAAACTATTAACTCTAAAGTCAATAGTGACTGTTATCGTTATTGGCAGTTTAGAGAGTTGAATCTGGATACGGTAATGCTGGGGATGTGTTTCCCTCTTTTTGTTCCCCTCCAGCAGGGTTTTAGGAGTGAGTCACTCAGATGATTGTTTCTGGATTTCCCCCGTTTTCTTCTGTTAATTTTCCTCAGCTAGACCCAAGGGATGTCTCTCGATTGACAGTTCTGTCTGTCAGAGGTTGGTACCAGGTCAACACAAAAGAAACAGTTAAGTTACCTATATTTCAGTACAAAACTTAGCCCTGCAGTTAGGAGAAATATTAAGCAGAATAATATGTAGATTATCCTTGAAATTAATTCTTGTATATTAGATTTTTTTAAATAAAAAGAAATATTAAGGAGTTATGGGAAAATAGAGACACGGTGTACTCAAATGAATAAGATGTATCACTTGCGATTCACTACTCATTGTAGCTGAAGAGGTAAGTGGTTTTATTGTTTTATATCCAGTTGAGCTTACTCAAGTCTGCCCCACATACTTTTATGTCCAAATACAGATGCTCCTCAACTTGCAATGGGATTATATCTGATAAACCCATTATAGGTCGGCCTATCATAAATCAAAAGTACATTTAATACACCTAACCTGCCAAACAGCCTACATTAAGTGTGCTCTGAACACTGACATTAGCCTACGGTTGGGCAAAAGCACCTCACACAAAGCTTATGTTATAATGTTGAATTATTTATGTACCAGGTTGAATTCTGGACCAAAAGTGATAAACAGAATGGCGGCGTGGCTGTACTTCCACACCATGGAAACAAGTTTCTAAAAACAAAACAAAACAAAACACCCTCAACCTTAGTAAGTCAAAGATCATCTGTACTTTGTTCCGTGGAAGAGAAGTAGTTGTAGTTACTTTGGCTGAGAGTTGATGGCAAACCCAACAGCTGCTGTCAGGGTATTCAGAGGAGCCACATGAGGATCAGCAGGAGAACTTCCTTAAGGTTTTGCACGCAGGACAGGAAGGTGTCAGCAGCACGGCACGGGCCAAAGACCTCCACAGAGGCATCACTCGGGGGCATGACTGGTTCATGGCTGGTCACCTGACCCAGTTAGGGCAAAGGAGATGCAAGGAGACACTTTTCAAGTGCTCTGTGGCAGCGTGATTTGTAGATCTTCTAGGAAACACAGGCAGACATGTTGTCTTTCCTGCTGACCGTGAAAGTGTGGAGTTGCTGGCTGCCATTTTGTGCCCGTGAGGAGGACCAATCTAGGGCTAAGATGTGGGAAGAAGGCAGAGAGGAAGGTTGATCCAATGGTGCTTTGTTTAAATGACCACACTCTAGCAAAACTTGGATTTTTTTTAATGTACCTTTCCTTTATTATTTAAATCTGCAAGAACTGGGTCTTCTGTTACCTGGAATCACAGGATTTTGATCTGAAATGTGTTCTTTCCTTGGGAGTGTCAAGGGAAGCAAAGACTAGGAGCTATTTCAACCAGTCCTTTCCTTCCTCCACCCCTCAGGCAGATGCCTCTGGGTTTTTGGACATTTGCAGTAAACACAACGGGATGGGCCATGCTGAACACAAATATTCAAAATCAAGATCGACTGTCTTTCTAAATCTCCCTTTTTGGGAGCATTAGAAGTCTTTAGAAGTCATTAGAGCATTTGGAGTCTTCCAAGCAGGACCAGAGTAACTTCCGTAATAGATTTTGTGAACTAAGTATATTTATGAACAGATGATTTGAAAATGCATGATTGAAACCCTGCTGGGTGCCATAGTAAAGTGTCTACCAAGCTTTAAAGCACCGTGCCACCCTCTTTATGCAATGACATGATTATTTCTAACTTTCAAGGTTTTTTCAAACATCCCCTAATAATAATTGGCTATGCACTGGAAGATTTCACGTCATTGTGCAAAAATGAATTTGTATGGACTGGAGTTTGTGCTGGTTCAACCACCCCCCTCTCTCTCACACACACACACACACAAATTTACTATAAGACAGTACACATTTTCCCAGCAGAAGCAGCTTACAGATCCCATGTTTAACCAGTCTGTTCACTGCATTCTTTCCTCGTGGTTGACCTCACCTCATGATTTTATTCATCGTAGTCCTAAGAGCAAGAGTTTATTTTACATATGTGTGCACACATCCGTGCATGCACTGCGCACACACAAGTTACACACTCTGAGATGCCCGCACAGTGATGGAATCATCTAGCAAGAAGCTGCTCAAAACTTGCCTCTCCCCAGTAAGGGGCGCGTGACTGTCCATACTACCACGCCCCAGAGACTCCACTGCTCTCCGAGGAAATAATGGAGCACAGATGAAACAGTTATTTGTGAGCATGGCTGCCACTGCAGTGCACAGGGTGCAAAACTCCTGAGCATCCAACAGCGGGCACTGGGGGGCATCACTCATGGTGTAGCCTGGCAGTGGCACACGAAGCCTTTGAATTTTGTTGTTACCAAGAAGTGTTCCTGCAGATGTTTAGTGATGTAGAAAGGTGGTAACAGGCTATAATTGGAAGTGGAAATGTATGTTATAAAATGCAAAGAAATTAGATCATCAAGAGCATTAAGATATATATGCATAAGGTCTGTAGAAAGTTGGCCTCTTCAAATTGTGCTTTGAAAGTTTGATATATGGCAAGGTGTATATGTAGTAATACAATAACCTGGAAGTAAAAATTACTAGTAAGGCCATTCTACAGGATGTTTGAATCGCAAGTAATTAGACAACTTCTTTGGGTTATGATTTTTCCACAATTTATATTAATGCTAACAAGATAGTGGCGTTTTTCATGTTTGCACAGCATTTTTCACTAGTTCTCTAAGGGCGGGCAAAATATAAATATTTAACGATGATTTAAATAGAGTTGTCTAAGGGTCTTGAATGATGAAAATTAATAGTTCATTTTAACACACTGTATCAGGCAGGGCCTAGGCAGGAAACGAGAGCTCACGTCAGGTTGTTCAACAGGTGGGATTTAATAGTTCAGAGCAGTTGGGAAGGCGTTCAAACACCCAAAGGAAGCAATGGAGACGGCAAGAAAAACTAGAGGTTAGCAAAGAAAGGAAGCCCCGGCCACTTCGGGCACTGGAAAGACCAAGGGAAGAAAAGGTCTTGAGAAGCCCTGGAGCCGGGCCTGTTGACAGCGATGACATTCCTGAGGAGACTTAGTCTTAATTGGAGGTGCCATCGCAAGCTGGATGGAGGAGGAAATTCTCCGGCCTCTCCCCTCCCCCCACCTCCAAGTGCCTTTGCTGCCACCTGTCCCCTGAATCTGCTTGGAAGCCCCTTCCCAGGGGAACCTGGGAAGCATAATTTGCGAGAATATGTTCTCCTGTGGGTTTCATGAAAAGGATGTAAACGCCAAAAGCAGATGATTAGAGGGTTATGGTTTAGGCAAATGCCGTGCTCCTAAGTTATTTTGTACTATAAAGCTACACTCACCCCTTCAAGTTAATCAAGTGTCCCTTCACAGGTGATAACTGGTTGTTACTTATCTTTTGGTCCTCTACCTGAGACTTCTAGAGTTTTCCATGGGTTAAGGCAAATACAAACTTAGAATTTATCTCTCTCTAAATAGCATTTCAAAAAGCCATCGTGTGAGCTTTGCATCATTATAGCAAATACCTGGGACAATCCATTTATAAAGAGAAAAAGGTTATTTTGGTCCGGAGATTTAGAGGATCCAGCCTAGGATTGATAGGCCCTATTTCTTTGGGCATATGCTGGGTGGCACACGTGGGTGGAAGATCACGGTTAAAGAGGGTGATTGATGGTGGCAGTCTGAGAAGTTTGGTTAAGGGAAGCTTAGCTAAGTGGTTCAGCAAGGGAATGAAAGAGCCAGCCTAGGGTGGAGGACCCACTTGAGGGCAGCTCAACACCTGGCTGGTATAATATAAAGGGGAAACGAGGACTCCAGTCTTTGCCTTCACCGTGGATGTCATCTCCCGGCTTCCGGCGGAGACTCTACGGCTTCCAGGCCAGATTCTTCCACTTCTAAGTGTAGACTGTTCAGCCTCCAGCGCAGACCTTTTGGCGCCTCCTACTGACTGGTACGGCACACTGCAGTGAGCTCTCGATCTTCAGCTAGAAATCCTGCTGTCTCCAGTGTGCAGACAGAGCTGGAGTCTGCCTCCTGCAACTCTGTGGGCGGCCATCATAAGCCTGTCTTGTAAATTCAGATACATGTGGGTTATATCTGTTCCTCTAGGGAATACTGAACGATGCAGTGGTGGGGCGCAACTGCTTACCTCATGGCAGGGAAGCTACAGAGACCAAAGCAGGGAGTGTGTTTCCCCTCTCACTCGCAAGGACATGGCCCTGGTCACCTAGGACCTCCACTAGGCCCCAGCTTCTATTCATGCCTCCCACTTCCCTTCCGCCACTGCCCAATGATCCAAGCTGGGGACCAAGCCTTTAACATGCACTTTTGGGGGACACTCCAGATCCCAACTCTAGCAGCTGTGTTTCTAGGGGATCCAGAGTCTACGGTTGTCACTTCTTTGTTCTGATGCATTGTACACGTTAGATATTAGCCATCTTCGCCTCCATCAGAACTTACTTGTCTCAGGTCCCTGTCCCTTAGACCATTACACTTCCTTCTGCCACTGAGTAATGGGTCTCCCTACCCCAGTAACGCATTTCCAAAACAACTGCACATTTAAGAGTTTATTGTTGTTAGGAAACCAACTAATGAACATTATAGAAAATCAGGGGCCAGAGATTGAGCTCAGTGGTTCCGGCTCCTGCCTCACAAGCGGAAGGTCCTGAGTTTAATCCTGGTAACCACATACAATGCTGGGCGTGGTGACTCACGCCCACCAGCCATCAATCCCACATGCCACAGTGCCAGGCATGGTGGCTCACGCCTGTCATCCCAGCACTCAGGAGGCAGAGGCAGGAGGATTGCTGAGTTCCAGGCTTGCCTGGGCTACAGAATGAGTTCAGGGCCAGCCTGAACTACAAAGCAAGACCCCGTCTCAAACAACAACAACAACAACAACAACAACAACAACAACAACACCAGGAAAAGATGAATGAATCAGGAGAAGATCAGGACCAAGTATAATCCCATAAGCCTCCTGTTGGTCTTGACTCCATGACCTCTCTCAGTCTAAATGCCCACTTGGGGACTTCCATGCCCGTTGTTGCCTGGCCTTGGTACTGGCCTTCAGGGCCTCTGGTTTTGCTGTTGCTCTGTAGAGAGTGGGTGATGACTCCATGCTGTTTGCTGGAAAACAAAGTTGGATCTCTGCCCTTCTCGCTTTCCTACAGCAGATGTAGGCAGCAGGCTTTCTCTGAAAGATCACAAGTCCTTGAAAGCAGGGCCGTGAGGAAGTCATGGAAGGTCTTGGGATGTGTCAGGTTAAACACTGATAAATGTGGGAAGGTGGGTGAGCGTGCGGACTCCGACGGAGCCCTGGGGGGATGGGGTCTTTTTTGGCAGACATGCTCATATTTAATATTCATGTCCTGGGGCTGTTTAAACCCTAACAATTGGAAGCTATTTGGTTTAACCTGGCAGCTGGGAAGTGGGAAGAGGCAGGAATGAATGGACTTCATCTCATCTGTGAATGGGCACTGCTGCCAGTCCTACCGGTCACAGCACCGCTCATTCGTGTGCCATCCTAAGTGCATTCTTAGGCAAAATGCCCGATCCTTTTAGTCCTTGCTATATTATTATTTCTATTTTATAAGGGGCTCAGGGGAGGCTTAGATTCATGAGTGTGACACATGATCAAGTGGCAAGACCTAGATTTGAACCCAAGTTCAAGGGACACCAAAGTAGGCACTCGTAATAGCTCCTCTCTGCTACTTCCCCCCATGCTGACCCCTGTTTGCACAGTAGGGACGGAGTCAGAAAGAGCACGTGCCCGCTTGTGATTTACAGATCCTACCTTCCAAGCTCATCCCCTGAATTCTGTTAGATTTCATCGTAAAGAATTTTATGTGGCAGGAAACCAGAGTGATTTGTGGAAGGTCACAGCCAGAAAGCCAATCTTCTAAATATCTGTTGTTCTCCGTGTTTTATGAAAGAATGTTCCAAACCTATCTTTGTTATTCCTTAAAATATGATCTACTTCTTAGAATCAGATTAAGATGGAAATGAATTCCGGCGGAATGTGTCTGGGTTGATACAGACATCAGGACGACAGCTGGGATGCTCCACCGAGTGGCGAGGGGGAGGGGAGACTCTTGGGGGGGGGGAGCCAAGCAGAAAGCGAGACGATTAGCAAATTCCAGGCTCCTTATGAAGAAGCAGTGAAGAGAAAAATCTGCAGCGAGTGATCGTAGCAAGAACACGCCGGAGACTTTAGTTTACGCCTCAGTATTTTAGCTCTCACGGTGGTGGTCACTTTTCTTGGGACGCCCATGAGTATTTTATTCTTTGTCTTTGACCATAGGATATAGGGTAGGTCCTTGTCACATAGGGTTATCAAATGGCTTTATCCACACGTAAACCCTTTACATGGAAATGTAAAGTGTTCTCTTGAGTTCATGAAAGGATCGCTTTGCCCAAGTCAGGGTGCAGGCTTCAGAGTATTTTGATTGGGTTTCCTCCCCTCCGTCTTTTCATGGACTCAGGAGAAAGGAAGCCGAGTCCTTGGGGTTGGGAGGAGAGAAGGGGGTTCTCCAGGGAGAGGAGCAAATCTTCTGCTGAGAACTCAGGGGAGCCTGCTGGTGGCGACCGATGGTGCCTGAAAAGGAAGCTCCTGGTGTTCGGTGAACAGATGACGCACCAGTCTCGCGATGAACCCCGCAAGTTGATTCATGATAAAGGGGACAAAGTACTTCACTCTAGTACAGTCTGATAGTTTCTTCGTCAACCACTTGGTCGCAGGTAGTGCCACTGATGGGGGACAAACAGGTGTCACCTGCCCCTGCAGTGATCTGCTATGGGAATCGACGTTTCTCCCTGGTGTGTGGGCGAATCATCCATGTTGCCCCCACAGCTGGTATTTTATCTGCAGCATCGAATTTTATCTTCAGGAAAATCCTGTTTACTCCTCTTCTGCCACATGAGAAGCCCAGGATCCCAAAGCTCAAACTGCTTCCTAAGGGCTGCCAGGCAGAAAGAGGCGGAGCTCAGTGTTGGGTTCTCCTTCCTTGCCCTCTAATGCAAGGACAGCGAACTGCAGCCCGCGGCTGGCGTCTGTAGATCCGTATCGGAACACGGTCACGCTCACGCACGTACTATTGTCTGCGGAGGTTTGCTTGTTAGAACAGCCGGCTTGAGTGGCTGTTTCAGAGAGAGCACGGTGTGCAAATCCCAAATGTTCACCGCCAGGCCCTTGCCAGCAAAAGTCTGCCAAACACTTGATGCCAGTCGAATGTGAACTAAGCCTTCTGCTGGCCCCGGAGCTGATTCATCAAGCCCTGTGGACTCTGGTCTCTAAAGGGCTCTCAGATCTGACTCCGCTTCAGCCCGGTCAGGGTGATCTCCATCCTGCTGCAAGCCACCTGTGGGACTCACCTGGACGTAGACGGATCCCGGTGGCTCTTGCTCCCGTGGCCTTTGTTCTCATAGATGGCCCTTCCCTAGGGCACACTGACCCCATCACTCCTTGCCTAACACGCTTTGCAAGTGTCACACAGTGTTCTTAATGTCCAGAATCCTCCCCGAGAGCTACACTTTCACGCATCTGGCTCCTGCCTTCAGTGCTGTGTCACGGTACTTTGTCCTGATCCCTACAGTCCAGTCAAAGGTTATTCCTTTTAAAGTGCTTTGTATGTTCTTGGCTCTCCCCAACCACAGTGCCTTTGCACCTGCCTCTTTGGCTCATCTTTGAACTCTTTCCTTGCATTGATCTCTCCAAACCTTGCATGCTGTCCTTCAATGATGTAAAAGTTAAACAGTGCCCAACTCTGGAGAGATACACCATTCATACTTTAGCCAAAGCGTGTGAAATCTCTCCTGGAATAGACTGGTTGAGAGAAAACAGGAAATTATCCAAATCAGCATTTCATTGAGAAATGACCGTTATCTCAGCACTACCTTTAACATTTCACTATCAGTTTCACTTACTCCTTTCAATACACTTGTGAGATAGTTATTAATAAATCCTTTTACAGGGGGAGAAACAGAAATGTGGAGGAGGTAGAAAGCCACAGAACAGGCCAAGTAGTAGAGCTGAGACTGGGGCTTTGGTCCCCCTGATCTTACAACTATTAAGGCTCCTTGGAAAGTAGGGGGAGGACAGGATGTGGAGCCCGAATCCCAGGTCCATGTCCTGCTGCCCGTGAGGTCTTAGGAAAATCTTTTCCTCCACCCCTCCGGATTCTGACCTGTCACTTGCCTGGTCCTCACGCAGTAGCTGTGAGAAGCAAAGAGGCACGCTTGGCACACAGGCTTGATGAACCAAACACGCCAAGGAAATGCTATTGTCCCTGTCTCTATGCTGTGAGTGTCGGTGGCTTTTACACAGAGTCATAAATGCAGACTATGAAGAGCAAGATTATGAAAGTAGTAGCAGTGCAGTAGTACAACAGTAGGTGGCGCTAGATGCCATAGCTTTCAACCAAGTCCTCCTTGCTTCGAATCTTTCCTCAGCCTCCCTCCCCTCTCACTTGATTGAAATGGAAATTGGCTGCCAGCATCAGTGAGCCCTATCAGCCCTGGGCCTAAGCCTGCGCGCTAGCCGCCAATGTGCTATCCACCTAGTTAAAAAATTAATCAAATATATTAATCTCATAAGCTCGTTTGAAAGACTATCTGGGGAGCCAGCGGTCCAGCTGTAGGTACTGGTAACCAATGGTAAATCTGCATGATGGGCCAGGTGCTGCCTTTCAAAGTCTTGAAAGGGCTTCAAGAAGTGGGTCCCAGGATGGGACCATCACGTCGTTCTGTATTGTGAACTTGTCAGTGACAGTTCCGTTTAATACCAGTGCTTGAGTTCCGTGTGCCTGGGAATGCGCCAGACTGGAGAGGGCGAATGGATTCTAACATGACTGCTGGTTTCTGTCCAGCCAGGAGCAGCCCTGTGGCCCAGTTGCACTGGATGAGATTTCTGGGGTTGGTTAGCAATGTCTGCCAGGGACAGCATCCACGATGCCTAATTACCATTCCGGCATGGGAGGCGTGGCCTGCCTTTTCTCACCAAACCCAGTCACGCCCCAAAGTGGAGCGGGGTGATTATTTCTGTCCTCGTTTTATGACGGGGTGATGTGAGACCCAGAGAAACTGAAAGGCTTGCTCGAGGTCACCCAGCTCGGGAGCAGCAGAGTCACAAACTGGAGCGCTGTGGCTGCCGGTGGAATGTCCTCTCTTTACTTCCTGTCTTGGAAATGAAATGTTACGTGGCAATCCATCCTGGGGAAACAAAACAAGAAGTGATCCCAGAAAGTCTCCTCTCCGATTGTCCCAGTCCAGGGAAGCAGAGCGTGTGCTGGAGGCGGAATCCCCACGTGGCTCCAGTCTGCTCTTTCCCCGGGGAAAAGTTGAAGGTGACATTCCTGTGACAATCAAGTGAACTCCCTGAAGATCCAAAGAAGCCTAATGTGCCTCTGGTTAATTAATATCTTTGCACTTCATTTTTTTTCACGTTAAGAAATAGAAGTAGAGTTTAAGGGCCAAAGATTTAGCTCAGTGGTTCCGGCGCCTGCCTCGCAAGCGCAAGGCCCTGAGTTCGATCCCCGGTAACCACATACAATGCTGGGCGTGGAGACTCACGCCCACCAGCCATCAATACCGCATACCACAGTGCCGGGTGTGGTGGCTCACGCCTGTCATCCCAGCACTCGGGAGGCAGAAGCAGGAGGGTTGCTGAGTTGGAGGTTTGCCTGGGCTCCATAGTGAGCCAAGCACCACCTGAACTACAAAGCGAGACCCTGTCTCAAAAAAAAAAAAAAAAAAAAAAGAAGTAGAGTTTAAGTTAAGTCACTGGTGAGAGAGAAAAGAGCCAAGATGCAGAATGGCCGAGGAGGGGCTGGACCCTTGGCGTGAGCCCAGGTGTGACAGCAGAGCCGCTGGCACATGAGTTATAACACACCGTCTCCAGGTGCCACACCAGTCTGTACGGGCCGCCTTAGGAGCCTCGGTATTTGCCAGAGCAGCCCAGACCCTCTAAAATACCAAGTAAGTGTTAGACACTGGTTGGTCCTCGGATGTCGGGTAAGACACCAGTCTTTCCCTCACGAGCTCTTGGGTTCGGGCAGCTCCACTCCAGGGTGGTGGCGGACGGGAGGCACCAAGCAGGGCTCGGGCCAGAAGGGCTGCTGATGGAGATGGGAACAGAGCTGAAAATGAGAAGCGGAACAAAGGCACGAGGGCTCAGAATGAGACACATCCCAGAAGCCTGGGAGGGTCTCGGGAGTGAGGTCTCTCTGCTCTTTCTGGATTCAATTTTTGCGTCTCCCCTATTTCTCCCCAAGCGTGTTTCTCTCCTCTGAGGTGGGTCGTAGAGACTGAAACTCTCCTGCCCCAAACAGGCCGTAAAATCTAGAAAGGTCACTCTTTGACCCGCCCGGAAGATCTGCGCGTGTCCTTCAGGGAAGGAATGTCTTAGAGAGACACAGAAAAGCTGGCCTTCCCGAGAGCCTCCACGGTGCCGGTTTATGGCCATCGGATCACAGCCCTTTGTCCAATCACGCTTCGCCCCAGCCCCGCTGTCTTTCATCAGACTGACCATAAAAAGATACGGTTTACCCTGGGTCTTTTAAGCTTCATTTCTGAAGACCCCCAGGGTGCCTTAGAACTTGTCGATTGACTTTGTAAAGCAGGTAGACTCAGCATGTTTTGTTTTTTTTTTACAAGGGTGTGAGTCACGACAGTGGGTGAGAAGAGCCACTCCTTTCCTTCCCTTGCAGGTGAGTCAGACAGAGGTGGCTGCCGGCGCTGATGCCATCCACTGAAGGTCCTTCTGATGTCCCCATGAGCAGAGGGCGCGAGGGGAGCTGGCGGAGCAGCTGAGAAGCTGTGGGGAGTCACGTCAGCAAAGCCACCTGTTGGGAAGGACCTCCCTCAACAACTCAAGGTAGGGCACTGAGTTTCATGTGATGTCTTAAAAATAAATCTTGTTGTTTCTTTCTTTCTTTTTTTTTTTTTTGTGCTTTTGAGACAGGGTCTCGCTTTGTAGTTCAGGCTGGCCCTGAGCTCACTATGGAGCACAGGCAAGCCGCCGCGAACTTAGCAATCCTCCTGTCTCTGCCTCCCGAGTGCTGGGATGACAGGCATGAGCCACCACGCCAGGCATTGTGGAATGCGGTGTTGATTGTTGGTGGGCGTGTCTCCATGCCCAGCATTATATGTGGTTACCGGGGATCGAACTCAGGACCCTGCGCTTGCGAGGCAGGCACCAGAACCACTGAGCTAACCCTCTGGCCCCCAATCTCGTTGTTTCTTGAATGGGTAACATTTTTTAAATGGCGAGAAAACATCCCAAGGGGGTATGTGGCTAAAAACTGGTACTTCTATCTTGTCGCATTGCGTGTGGCTGTTCATCTTCCTGCTTTCGTGTTACCAGGTTCTTGTGTATTCTTCCAGAGAGGTTTTTAAATGAGTGCATACACATACTGTACAAATACGCAGGATTCTTTCCAATTACACGCACCCTGCTCTTTCGCAAATATGTTGATACGCTGATGTCCACCGTACGACACGTATATCTTGGGAAGCAGAGCGATATTCAAGGTGAACAGGGAAGGTGCGGCGAGATGACAGGTGACTCTGGAGTCTTGGGAGCTGGGTCTGGGCACAGGAATGGGTCACTGTCAGTCCATAGCCTGAGCTTTGAAGAAGCAGATGGAGTTAGGGGTTCAGGTTGAGGTGCAAGAGTTAGATTATCAGAGAGGATGCTGGAAATGAGAAGAGAGGGGGAAAGAAAGACAGAACCTGAAGTGGCCAGAGCCAAAGCTATAGAGAAGCAGTGCTCAGTTTTGCAAATAAAGTTTTATTGGCACGCAAGCCCCACCCATCGATGTCTTGTCTACAGCTGCTTTTGCGTTAGGACATAGAGCTGACTCATGAGGACAGACTGTGTGTTCTGCAAAGACCGACAAAGTGTTCCCCGGCAGAAGCTGTATCCTGCTTTACAAGGATGGACCGTCATTCTTCGTGGGTAAATTTTTAGCCGTAGATTATTTTCAAGGACAAACAAAAATACTAATTCTGAATAATCAAGAGTAGTGATTCCACCCACCCCCATCCTCACGGTGCATCATGGTGTGGGGTGTCTTTTCTACAATTCTCACCATTTTCTCTATAATCATGTTTGAGAAGATTGGACAGCAGCAAATCACGGTGGTGAGGACAGAGAATTCCAGGCCATGACCCCCGTGCATGAAACCCACAGAGGGACAGAACCTTTTACTTCTACTTTGTTTGAAAGAAAATGGATCCTGAGTGAAGTCTTAGCCTTCTGTACTTACAAAATTCCCAATTGGGGGCCAGAGATTTAGCTCAGTGGTTCCGGCGCCTGCCTCGCAAGCGCAAGGTCCTGAGTTCGATCCCCGTAACCACATAGAATGCTGGGCGTGGTGACTCACACCCACCAGCCATCAATACCACATACCACAGTGCCGGGTGTGGTGGCTCACGCCTGTCATCCCAGCACTCGGGAGGCAGAGGCAGGAGGATTGCTGAGTTCACGGCGGCCTGCCTGGGCACCATAGTGAGCTCAGGGCCAGCCTGGACTACAAAGCGAGACCCTGTCTCAAAAAAAAAAAAATTCCCAATTATACAACTGTTGTCATTTTCTAATTATTCCTTGGTGGGGGGGTTACGAAGAGAGTGGGTGGAGTTAACGATGCCATGTCTAGGGGCCTGGGGCCTGCCGACTGGTGCTGTGCCTCCTTTTCCACAGTGCCAGGACAGTGTCGCTCTGGCCGCTTCCCCAAGTCCTCCTTTTGGCGGTTACTGGGTGGTGCTGGGTGTATCTGGTGGGTAGATACCAGTAGCGTTGCTCGAGCCCCTTCCGTGAGACAACCCCCACGCCCCACAAAGCTGCGTCCAGCCCGAGTCATCAAGACTGCTAAGATGGACTGACGTAGTTGTACGGAGCAAGAAACACATTTCGATTCCCCTTGAAGATCCCAGGTCTCCAGCACCTGGCCTGGTGATGACTGGAGTTGAGTTTTGCTTCTCCCGTATGCCCATCTGTGGTAGGCAGCCCCTCCCCCCGTGGCCCTCACGGACACGCTCCCTCCGTGTCACAGAGCCATCATCTGGGAAGCGGGTTGGATCCCCTAGCTCATGTCCAGTGAACAGAACAGGGAGACAGGGATATCCACTGTCACTTCTGAGGTGAGGGAGCACGGTGCACAGAGCGTCTGCCTTGTGCGCTCGCTCTCACTCTGGGAAAAGGCTGCTTCCGAGTTTGAGCCTCCCTTGAAAAGACACTCAGGCAGCAAGGGATGGGCAGCCGGGCATGGTGGCGCACACCTCTCATCTCAGCACTCTGGGAAGCTGAGGCGGGATGATCCCGCCTTCACGCCTTGCCTGGGTAGCTCAGTGATGTAGCGAGACTGTCTCAAACTGAAGAGGGGGCGAGATGTCGCTAGATGCCAAAACCCCTAGTTTCCTTCTCCATGAGCTCAAGACAGTGAAAACTGACCTGAACTAAAACAAGGAACCGCAGCCCTAGCCATGGCCCGCGAGCTCCTGCCCCCTTCCAAGGGTCCCCACCCTGCTGAGCCTTGAGATGACGGACTTGGTGCTGCCCTGTTGGTTTTGTTCTTGAGAGGTAGCCTGATCCAGCCAGTCCCCGCTAAGCTATGTCCAGGTTCCCCCCACACAAACTAGGAGATGATAAATGTTCATTGTCTTAACCTGCTAAATTTTGTAATGGTCTGTGGCCTAGCAGTATAGAAGTAAAACACAGGCACCGAGCAGTCAGCTCTCCACAAGAAGCGGCGATCTGTTTCATGCAAACTCATTTTATCTCTGCTTGGCATCTAATGAGAGGCTGAGTGAAACTTCTTTGATGAGAGCCATCTCAAGTATGACTGAGGAAAGGTATATGGGTGGTCTCAGGCGATGCCCTGGCCAGGGAAATGGAGTGATACATGGTAGCAAACCAGATCATCCCACACCTGAGCTATCCTGGTGGCTGGATGAGAAGCACAGGCTTTAGAGTCAGAGATATTTGGCTTCCATTCCCAACACCGCCTTTTGAAAACTGCAATTTTGGATAGAAACCATAAGAAACACATGCTTTTGAGTCTAAACTTGTGACGGAGGTAGGAAGGGGCAGAATGAACAGGTAATTTGGCAGGGTGAGGTAAATGACTGGATTGTGTTCACACTGAGTACAGTAATAATCTGGGGATTAAAAAAAGTATAAATGTTAATGCATATTCATTGTATACATTAATGTAATTTCTTGTGATTTTCTGTGAAGGCACCAATTGTACCCATTCACCTTCTTGCACCCTCGTCTACACCCATACCCTCCTCAAACCTGGGTAGCTCCCCACATGATACCTGACTGTGTCTGGCTTAACAACATGTCCTCCAGTTTCAGTCATTTGCCCCAAAGTGCCAAGATTTCATTCTTCTCTGTGGTCGAAGTGTACTATATTGTGTATGTGTACAATATTTTCTTTTTTTTTTTTTTGAGACAGGGTCTCGCTTTGTAGTTCAGGCTGGCCCTGAGCTCACTATGTAGCCCAGGCAAGCCTCGAACTCAACAATCCTCCTGTCTCTGCCTCCCGAGTGCTGGGATTTCAGGTGTGAGCCACCACGCCCGGCACTGTGGTATGTGGTATTGATGGCTGATGGGCGTGAGTCGCCACGCCCAGCATTCTATGTGGTGACTGGGATCGAACTCAGGATCTTGCGCTTGCGAGGCAGGCACCAGAACCACTGAGCTAAATCTGTAGCCCTGTACAATATTTTCTTGATACACCCCTCTGTGGGTGGGTGGGCATCAAAACTTGTTCTGCATCTTAGCTATGGTGAGTAGTGTCATAAGAAATGTGCCTCTCTTTTGTATGCTGACTTCACTTCCTCTGGATGAGATATCCAGGTCCAGGTGGTCACAGGGTCACTCTGTTGCTAGTTTTTTGGAGACACCTCCGTACTGTTTGCTGTAGTGGCCGTACCAATTGGCCCCCCTCCAATGATGTCTTGGTGGTCACTTTTCTCACATCCTCAGTGGTGATGACTATTTTGGCCACGACTTTTTAACCAGCATGTTTGCGTGCACATATTTTGGGGACATCATACACTACAGGTTGTCATTTGTCAACTTTTCCCTGTGTGCTTGGGGTTGTTGTGTTCTACTTTCTTGTTGGGGTAGTCAAGGCGAGGGTGTCCAGTATTTCCCTCTGTGGCTCCACAGGCTAGCACTGCTATCCTCAGAACATATTCATAGCCGATGTGGTCCAGATGTTAAGTGTTGCAAAGACTCACTGCGTGTGAAGGAGCCTCGAGAACAAGGAACAAGGCTCCCACTCTGATACTATGACCACCTCTGAGTGCCAGAGGTGGAACTTGACCCGGATACGCAGCACTGTCTGGAGCTCCGGATTCAGCCTGAGGGTCTAGGGTGTGGGTGAATGGGTTGAGTTTGGGTTTTAAGATTCTCGTTCTACTGAGGAAATACGAAGGGACAAAGCAGCTGTGATGTCAAAGCTTTTCTTCTTGTTGTTGCTGTCTTGGGCTTTATCCTGTTTTGTCCTCCTATTTTAAACAACAGCATTCAAAAGGAGCACTCTTGTAAGTAGCTGTTCTCATCATCTGAAAATCATGTCTCCTGTTCTCCCATTCTGGGGTCCAGTGTTGGTGCGTACCCAAAGATTTTGACCTTGTTATCTCATATCTTTGGTTGAGGCCACAATGACAAACAAAGAGTGGTTTCTCAGTAGTTATGTTTTTTTTTTTTTAAACTTCATTGGTACATTGTATATACACATCATGATCACACTTAATATTGGAAATTTGTATCAGTATATGACATAATTTAATTCTCATTTTTTCCTGTTCCCCTACTCACCCCACAACCCTCCACCCCTAAATACATAACTTTGTTTTCTTTTTTATTACCATCACATTTTTTCTTTACCCCTCATTACTCCACCCTCCACCACATTTCCCTTTGAATATTTTTTATTTCATAATATCCAACATACATTCTAGAACTCATTAACATCTTCAGTTTGTCATGCTAGAGAACAGGTATGATATTTACACATCTGTGACCTATTGATTTCACTTATGAGTATGTCCTGAAGGTATGTTCATTTGAGTATAAATGACTCAAACTTAGCATTCTTTAAGGCAGAGTGATACTCCATTTTATAGAAAAACCACATCTTTATTCAGACTCCAGTTGATTGGCATGTGGATAGTTTCCAAGACTGAGCTATCACAAACCGAGCTCCTATGAACATGGGTGCACATATGTCACTATGATACGATCCTTTTAATTCTTTTGTGTATGTTCCTAGCAGGGCAACAGCAGGGTCAAATGGGACCTCTAATCCTAGTTTTTTAGGAACCTCCACAGTGACTTTCATAGAGCTTGTACCAGCCTACATTCCCACCAACAGTGGAGAAGGGTTCCTTTTTCTCCACAGCCTCGCCAGCATTTGTTGCTGGTTAATTTCAAGATAGCCGTTCTTCGTGGAGTGAGATGAAATCTTAGTGTTGTTTTCATCTACATCTCTCAAATGACCAGTGATGTTGAGCATTTCTTCTATCCTTCCTGGCAGCTTTTACTTCTTCTTCTGAAAAGTGTCTGTTCATTTCAGCTGCCCAGTTTTGAATTGGGTCTTTAAGTTTGGGGGGACTGATTTTTTTAAGCTCTTGATATAGTCTAGATAGTAGGCCTTAGTCTGAGAGACAGCTGGTAAAGATTCTTTCCCAATTTGTTGGTTGTCTTTTCGCTCTGCTGGTGGTCTCCTTTGCCGTGCAGAAGCTTTTTAATAAAAAGAGACCCCATTTGTTAGTAGTTAAGGTTTTTTTTTTTTTTTTTTTTTTTGCAGTACCGGCTATCAAACTTGGGCCCTTCTGTTTCCAAGGTAGGTGCAGTACCACTTGAACTAAATCCCTGGCAGTAGTTAAGTTTTTAGTGAGTGGATGGATGGATGGATGGGTACAAACAAAACTTATATCCTTTGTTGATTTCTTAGTTGACTTGATTTAGAAACAAAAATCTAGCCGGGCGTGGTGGCTCACACCTGTAATCCCAGCACTCGGGAGGCAGAGACAGGAGGATTGCTGAGTTCTAAACTTGCCTGGGCTACATAGTGAGCTGAAGGCCAGCCTGAACTACAAAGTGAGACCCTGTCTCAAAAAAAAAAAAAAAAAATCTAGAAGACCGAGTAAAGAAAAGAGAATGTGAATGCTATCAATCCTAACAATGTGCTAGTGGTAGTAAAGGTACAAGGAGAGCAGAGAATGGGACTCAGCTCTTCTATAAAGCAAGGAGTTAGAGATGCTCTGTTTTAAACGGGGCGAGAAATACAAGTTACAGGGGAACTAAGGTAGCACTATTTGTGAGAGGGCAGGAGGCAGTGTAGGAAGGCCGAGGAACCAGACTTTAAGTCTTTCATAGCAAACAGCCTATTAACGTCTTAGATGAACAAACTGAGAACTGCTGGTAAGACTTGAGTAATTTTGGGACATGAGTCATCGGGGGAAATTATAAAAAGTGTGTTAGAATTGGCTGCCCTCGTTGATACCATCAAGAAGAAGAGGGCAAGAAAGAGGGATTCCTGTTCCTTCGTAGATTTTCCATGCTGCTGGTTTTTTTTTTTTCTTTAAGCTCATGTGTGTTTTACATTAATTTTCCAAAAACAAAAAAATAGTTGGAGAGCTCTAGTTGCAATTAAAATACAGGGCCCCGCTTTGTTCCCGTGAAAATCAACAAGCACAACAAGCCCCTGTAATATCCATCCTCATTTCAGAGTCAAGACAAAATTAATTTGGAAAAGAAAATACAGCCGGAGAGCAGAGTTAGCAACCTCAGGAAATTCAGGGAAATGTAATTGAGTAAGAATTATCTCCTTAATTACTTCTGACCAAATCAATAACAACACTAGATGAGAAACCACAGTCTCCACCAATGAGGATCAAGTTGCGGAGAAACTAATTGGGGTTCAGGCTGGTTTGAAAGGCAAAACACCTTCTTCTAGTTAGCACACGTAGCCACGGGAAGGGGTGCTGGTGAGAGCGGGCATAGGACACGAATGCAGCCTGCAGCAGCTCACTTATTGTTTCCAGACGTGAAAACCTGAGCCAGGCAGAGCCCTTTGAAGAGGTCAGAGCAGGGTGCCTTTGATGGCAGCGGGCGTTCATTTTCATGGCTTCCTGGGAAAATGTGGCAGAAGCCGGTTCATTGTGCAGCCTGGAATGAGGTGAGCCAAAGGCCCCATAGACAGGAGAGGAAACTCTCTTATTTGTAGAATGAAAGTTTTTAGGTGGCACCACCGAGATGGCTTGAAAACAGCCTCAGATGTGTCCCTTGGGGAGGCTACAGCAAGGATGTTTGTCAAAGGGGCTCTTGTGGGTGTGCTTCTAGGTCTAGCATGGTTTGAGGCCTTTGGTGAAGCGGAGACTCAAGGGGACCCATTTTCCCAGCCTTGACCTTGACCTTGACCGTCCACTTGACTGGGTTGGGAAGTATCTAGGAAAGAAGTACAGCCTGTTTTGGGGTGTGTGTCTGCAGGACTGTGGGAGCCCTGATGGAATGAGGGGAGCAGGAGGAGGAGGCGGCTCCTGAGCACAAGATCTCTGGATCTTTCTGGAGATAATCACAGAGCCTGCTTCACAGGGTCGCGAGGGCCATTCAATATGCTAATGTGTATGTAAAGTTCTCAGGACAGAGCTGGGTTTATGAGAGCTCTCAATAAATGCTAGTTGTTAATGTAATTGTTATAATTAATAAATTGTGCCATTAATGGAGGTATAAAACACAGGTGATCTCCCTCGTGACCTCAGGCTACTCGCCGAATTACAGTAGCTGTTGGTTTCATGGTCTTGTCGCAGAAACAGGGTTATTATCCACCCTTTGCTCATTGTACCAGAGCATTATGAAGATTAATTAGAAGTTTTATAATGTGTTGTGCACTTTGATGCTCTACAAACAGAGAAATGGGATGGTTGAATATTTAAATAATCCCTATTACTGAGGATCTTGAATTGCTTTACTGATATTACGAAAAGAGCTCCAACCTTCCAAAGTATATAAATGCATCTGAACCAAATAAAAGAAGACTGGACTGTTATTATCCACCAGCACCTTAGAAACCCATCGGAACTGGAATCTGGACACCGGTGCACTGGTATCCACGGCCAAGTTTTGGGACTATAGAAGGAGATGATTTTGCAAGTGAGGCTCTTTTCCTCTAGAGTTTCATGAGCCCTGAGCTTGTTCAGGACTAAAACTGCACTTGGTCCTCCAGTGGATTGTCAGCCTTGGACCCTCAGGTTACTGTGCAACAGGCATTGTGTAAACACTTGATGAAGGGAAGGCTGGATGGACACGGAGAGGAATGGATGCATGAATGGATGGATGGATGGATGGATAGAGCCCTTAACCTGTTGAGACCGCTGATGAGGTAGGTTGGTCTGGAACCAAATACATGGGCCAAATTAGTTGGAGTCACATCAGGTCCGGGTGAGAAAGCTACAAAGGCAGTGTGGGAAACTTCAGAGGCATTTAGCATAGCACATGTCAGCGTTTTCTTTGGTTTTCTAGTGATGCCTAATGGTTAATGTGTCTCCACTCATTACCTTCCCCAGGTGCCATATACTCTGAGGCCGCTCTGACATACGGAGACCAGCTTCTGGACTAACGTACTGTAAGGTGGGAGCGACACGAGGCCTCCTTCGCTCTAGGACTAGAAGCTTTTTTACCTTGCACGTGGAGTGCACTGCGACCCACAATGCTTAGCACAAAGGTGAGGCAAACAGGGTAACCGGAGGCATGTAAAAGGTTTTAGTGTGCCAAGGTTATTTGAGGGTGGGACTGTTGCTGGTTGACCCTCAGCTGGCTGACCCCAGATACCGTCCTGTTCCAACCACACTGAAGGGACCAGCTCGCCGAGCGGCGTGTCCAGCAGCGGCATCCTGAGCGAGGGCAGATGAGCACGGGGTAGGTGAGGGAGGGCTGAGGCCCCTCAGGCTGGGGGCTTCGTCCTCGCTCTGCTTTTCTTGTGTCTTTAGAGTCCTATTGAGGGGCTGTTAGGGAGCAGGTGCCTCTCTCGAGGCTTTGATCTTTGGCTCTGCCTGTTTCAGATTCTCTTTGAAGTATAATTATAATTAAAAGGGGGAAAAATCCTACAAGTATTAAAAAAGGAAAAAAGAAAACCTTGAGCAGACACCAGGTGAAGTCTGGGTTGGTAGAGTTTCCTGACGGAACAGCTGGCTCTGTGTGTCACGTTCCTTTTTGGAAGGAACTTTATTCTGAATGAGCTGGAACTGAAAAGGTCTCTGAATCCCTGGAGAGGAAAAGACTTCTTTTGAGCAGACGGGAGGGCAAAGCAAATGTTGGCAGGAGGAAGGGGATTAATTAGTTTGGATCCCAGGCCCGTTGTTCTACAAGAGTGTGCCCGAGTTGGTCCTGGGTACATCTCTTTGTGAGCACCTCGCCCACAGGGGGCCTCACCCCCCATTTCTCACACAGGCTTCCAGAACGGGTTCTTTATTCCTCGCTAGGAACACAGAGACTCCTTCTCGGGGAGCAAGATGAATTAGGGCCACCACGCGAGCAAATATTGGTAGCTACATATTTTTTTCTTAATAGAGTCTCATATCAGTTGGAGGAACTTGCTTAGGTATCACGTGGCCCAGGATTCCAGTTCAAATTCACCACTGTTTGATCCCGGACAGCTTCGAACCTCACCATCAATTTCCTCATCTGTAAAATGGGGAGACAATAGTAACAGGGTCTCTCTTTTTAGAGGCGCAGTGAGAGTTAGAGACAGTGAATTCAAGGTGCCTGGCACAGTACCTGGCATTTAGTATGTGCCTAATAAATGTTGGCTATCAGGGCAGCTGTGACCTCTGCCAGTGAGCTGCTCTGCTCCTGAAAGTCCTGCTGAAGCGGAACCTTACTAGAAAGGCCCACATGGGTGACAGCAACCTTCAGACTCTGCGAGGAGCCCTGAGACAGGCTGTCTGGTTGTGACATGGGAGTTCTCCCACTTAATAGTACCCACAGTCACATTGACTACTAACTAGAGGAAGATGGAGAATTGCATCTCCAAGGTCCCCTCCAGTGGGCTCCTTAAAAGCCCGCCCCAGAGTCCCTGACATCGTGCTGGGTCCCTCACCCCAGCTGGATCTGTGACTCGGTCTCTGACTGTGGGGCTGGCTCCCTGCTCGGCCGCGTGGCCTCCCACTGACATTCTTGCCTCTCCACGCGTGGTAATGGGTTCAACAGGATCCCTCTAAAGCTCCTATCCACCTGAGATCTCAGAGTGGGACCTCACTTGGAATTAGGGTCTTTGCAGACGCAATTAGACGAGGTCATGGTTGACTATGGTAGCACACCCAAATCCAAGGAATTGTGTCCTAGTAAGAAGAAGAGGGGACACAGAGAGAAGGCGCAGAAGGGATGGGTGTGTCTCTAAGCCAAGAATAGCTTGGGAGCCACCAGAAGCTAGGAGAGAGGCTTGGAACAGAGTCTTAGCACCTCCTGCCAGAAAAAAAATCACGCCAGGACTTTGGTTTATGACTTGTCACCTCCCAAGCTGTGAGCCTTTTGCTCTGACCACTGAATATGTGATCACTGGTTATGACAGCTGTATAAAATATATACACTGTTTTTCTAAAGCAAACTACTACTGTGCTCTCATTCAAAGCCCTTCAGTGGTTCTTAATTGATCTCAAAACAGTCTGATTTTCTCAGGCTTTTTTATTAAGCCCTTCCTGCTTTTGCATCTCCTGGCTTCACCTCTACTTCCACATACTCTGTTCTGTGGTCACCTTGAATAATTCTGAAACACAGTGGGCTCCAGAAAGCACATAGCTCTGTTTCAGGTATTGTTCTTTCTCTCTTTCGCTTTAAGAAAAAACTCCTACTCATCCTTCAAAACCCACCTTAAATATTATCACCATTATGAAGCATTATATTATCACCATTATGGAGCATGGCCAAGCACTGCCTTCTTCAGTTTTCCTTCCACAGCAGAGTTGCTTTTGCCTCTCCGTGTTGCTACATCACATTCATCAGCCCTACCTTCTTGGTACACTCAGTTCATGCATCAATGCTACTGGTTCTACACATCTGTCCTTATTTAGGTCTGAGCTCCTGATACCAGATCTGGCCTTGTTTTCGTAAGGGATCAGTAAACATTTGTTGGAAGACTAGGTGACTTTAAGAAAGTATAATGGAGAGGGAAGAAAATGATATTATTTCAGGTGATGTCTTAGTTATTATTCTTGTCGCCGAGACACAGTATGCAACACTCATAAGTTAGAGGATGATAGATTTATTTGTCTCCCATTTTCCATTCATAGTTGATTGGCTCAAGGTGAGAAGGGCCCAGTGGAAGGGCATGATGGGAGAAAACTGTTCACACCGTGGAAGGAAGCCGAGCGAGGGAAAGAGCCAGGGCGGGAGATACACCCTTCCGGGATACACACATCAAGTGACCATCTCAAGCCAGGCCCCCACTCCTAATAATCAGTTATCGATAGGGCATCATGATCTAATTGCCTTCCAAACATAGATGGCTTTGGGAGTCACTTTAGACTTAAAGCCTAACAGAGATCTTCAAAGTCTGGGAAGTTGCATAAGGGTAAAAAGACCCTAAGGGAAATCCTGTGATTTTTTTTTTCTTTTTTTGAGACAGGGTCTTGCTTTGTAGTTCAGGCTGGCCCTGAGCTCGCTATGTAGCCCGGGCAAGCCTTGAACTCAGCAATCCTCCTGCCTCTGCCTCCCGAGTGCTGGGATTACAGGCATGAGCCACCATGCCCGGTAAAAAGACCCTAAGGGATCAAGACACTCTGTTTTCCCTGTCAGTCCTGGGGAGATCAGTAGCGCATGTGTTTGTGTATGCCAGGCCGTAGTCACCCATGAGAATTACAGTTTTCTGTGCATCTGAAAGCAAGTCCATTCTGGAAGCAGTTAGAAAGTGTGACTTTTTTGTAAGGATGAAGCTGGAGATCTCTTGAGATTTTGTAAGTAACCGCAGATAAGGGCCCTGGGTGGACTACTACATAGTACATGGATATTAAGCACGTCGATTCCTTCCACCAGGAAATCCCTCCGATTTGCCTGTGTCAGGCATAAAGAATTGGAGGAAATGTTTTTAAGATGGGGCAGGAAAAGAAGACAAGAGGCAGGAACATGGATTTTAGTGCCAAACGGATGTGGCTTCAGTTTTCAATTTTCTACGTCCTGGTGGAGTGACCTTGGATGGGTCCTTTACCTCTTCTGAGCCTAAATGTTTTCATCCCTACACTGTTAAAAATGCTCATCATAATCCCCGTCTTGTGGTGTGGTTGTGACAAGTAGACTTAGAGTACTTGAGTACCTGGTATGTTATAAGCTATCGGCAAGTGCTATCTATCGTGTTTTGTCCAGCAGGAATATTATTAGTTCAACAACTGTTTTCTGGAGACCTATCAAAAGCCTGTCACTGTTCTAGGGACTTGGAAATGCTTTTGCTGAAGATGCTGAGGGCTTTTAAACATTTTCTTTCAAGACTAGAGAAGGTATGTGTGTGTGAACTCTGCTTCCTGAAGGTGCTCGTTAACATCTAAAGGGTTTACTACAGCCCCGTTGGGCCAGAAAAGGGCATGGGACCTTCTGCCACCACGTCCCCACCACTGAGAGAAGTTCCACGAAGTGAAGCTGATTATCTTGGCTGAACTCCTTTGCTAGAATATCACATAGAAGTAGGAAGCTAAGGACTGGTGATATTTCTACCTATTTGAAACCTGTCCGGGTATAGACCCAGGATCCCACTTTGAAGGCTGTTTGCTAAGCCACTGGAAGAAAATTCGACTTGCAAAATTCTCCCTGTGGCTCGGTCTCTGAGAGTGATCTGATTACTTGTGTTTGACTGCGTCTGTTCAGTGTACGTTTCAAAAATCAATTATTGCAGCCACATTCTAAAAATATAAACATGCTCCCGGTTTAATGCAGGTACAAATCTCCAGAATGTGTGTTTTTGAAGTCCATGGCATAGGTAGAGATGCAGGCAAAATACATACTATTCAGGAACAGTGAAAGCAGAGAGAATGACTACAGGGAGCATAAAATGAGAAATACACTGTGGACTTCTTTGATGCTGTTGTGAGATAGTTTTCCTGCTTGTGCCCTCTGAAAGAAAAACTTAAACCATATTTCCTGCACGATGAGCCTAATCTGAAATGCCCCAAATCTCATTGTAATGAGTACACATGATTGAGTTTGTCTAACTAGAGATTTAATGGCCTGTAAAATGTGTCGTAAGCACCTGGCAACCCTCAAAACCTTTCAGATAGCAGTTGCATTTCACAAACATGAAATCTGGAACTGGTGCATGTACTTGACCTAGGAGGTGAGGTCTGCTGTTTTCCAGGGACACATTTTACAGAAATGTGTGGTCCGTGTTACTGCAACCGAACATGAAATAGCCTGAGTCATCCCCTGACTGAGTGATCCTTCTTCCCATAAGTTTACCGAGCATCTCTATGTGTGAATGTTGGTGCTAAGGTGATGGTGTTAGGGATAACAATGATAATGGTGGTATCATTTTACCAAGTGTTTATTATGTACTAGGCATGAGGTAAGAACTCACCATTGGAGTTTCTCATTTAATCTCCACCATGACTCCATAATGTCAATTTATAGTGATTATCATAGTCAACTTTTTCTTGTGCTAGGGATTGAACCCAGTCCTTGCCCATGCTGAATATGTGCTCTACCACTGAGCTACACCCCAGCTCCCACTGTCAACGTTTTACAGATGAGACCACCAGCCAAGGTGAATCATTTTTAATTCTGTTTCTCAAGGGGGAATCAGATTGGCTCCTCAGTGTGAAGTGCCCATATCAGTCAGCTTGTCCATGGGTCAATACAGTATCTGATGTACAACTTAAAGGAGAGAGTTAATTTGACCTATGCGTTAAGAGGGGTTCAGTCCATGGTCACCTGCCTCCAAGGAGAGAGAGCGAGACAGGATGTGGTGGAGAGAAACTGCTTAGTTCATAGAAACAGGAAAGCAGAGGAGGGAACCAGTGTCAGAGAGGAAAGACACATCCAGAAGAATGTTTTACCGATTTCCTGGGCATTTCCCAGGCCAAGTGAGCCGACATAATCAGGCTTAACCATCATATTTTCTATCTCTGTTCATTAAGGCAAAGAGAAGGAAAGAGAGGGGCTGTCATCCAGTTCAAGGCTGGGGGCAGTCCAGCAGGAGCAAGTTCCTCAGAGGAGCGGGGTCTCTGTGAGAACGCATCTCCTTCCGCATTCGCTGGTCTTGAGAGGGTGGATATGGGAAGCGGTGAAGGAGTGAGAGAGACCAGTGGTGTCCTGGGTCTTGGGGCAATTGCTTTGGAAGGTGCCATTGCACCTTCTACTACTGGGTACGACAACTCACCCCAGTCTCTAGGATGAAGTTCCTTTTTTTGCCTATGAAAGGGTTTTTGTTGCTTATAACTGAGAGGTCCTGGATTTGCTGGTCTTGTAATCACAGATCTCTGAGTATTTCCAGGGCCCTGTGCCCTTTGCAATTTTGTGCACACAGTTGCACAGTGGAGCAAGATAATAGAAGGCACAGGGGTCTTGAGCACTTAGTTGTGCCAAGCAGCCCACTGGCAGGCTCAGGATCTCCTTGCAAAAGGCCTCCAGAAGGTGGCAACCCCAGGCCGAGCATTTCCTGAAGGCTCAGAAGGAAGACGTAGACACAAGACCTTCACTTGGCCTGATTTTAAAAAGCCCCGTCAACCTACAATCAAAATTCTTTCAGCTCTCCCCGTGGGGACTAACAGTGACAATGACAATGATGATAAAAATAGCTCTCATTTTCCGGCGCTTGGTAGGTGATACACTCTGTAGCTTGTTCTTCACATACTGTTCGGCATTCACAACAGCCCTTCCGGGTGGGGCTTATTATTGCTGTCATGGTACAGAGCAAACTGTGGCCTGGGATGGAGAAGTAACTTGCCCCAGATCATGTAGCTCTGGAGTGTGTGAGTGTGTGTGTGTGTGTGGGGGGGTGGGACCCTAATCTGAATCCCTCTAAGGGTAGAGCCCAAGCTCTCTCCGTGCGTCTACACCTATGACATTGAGCTATTGTCCTAAACCCCGGTAATTTGATAGTTAGTGTTGAAGTCATTAGCATCTACAGCTCAGAGTATCTTCTCCAGACTCTGAAAGCACCCAGATGTAGAAAGCATTCAAGAAAAAAAACACACATGTATATCAGACATGCACATATGTCCGCAGACATGTACATGTATGTGTGTGTGATGCAGGCGTGTACGTACCCATACCTGGAAAAGGAGATCACAGCTGCAGAGACAGTGACGACAGAGCTGCTGTTCTCACTGGGGAATAGAAGGGCTGAGGGTGCTCCAAAGTCATTGCGTGACAGGCCACTTTCTGACATGTCCTGAGTGTGAGTCAACTCGGCGTCCTAACGTCCTTACGTTCAATCCAATCATAAGGGCCTGGGTGCCTCAGTGGCATCGACGGCTAAGACCTGCTGCTCCTGGAGCGACAGCATCATGCAGGATCTGAACATGCAGTGCCCCAAGGCCTGCCTCGTCGGCTGAGGTCAGAACCCGGGAGAAGTCATGTCGCGTGGCTGCCCTACCTGGAGGTATTGCTGTTTTTAGAACCTTAGATGAAAATCAATGTCAGGGAAGGTGAAAAGAACGAGCGGTTCACACACACACCCTCCTGCCGGTGCTCTTGGTTAAGATCATCTACGGCCTTGTACTTCCAAGTCTGCCCCAGAAGCTAGGAGTCTGTATCACCCGAGCGCCTGCTGGAGACGCCGAGCTGCAGAACCTGGAGCTCCGTGTTTTACAAGATCTCTGGATGATTGCATGCGTGTTAGAACACGAGAAGCAAGAGTTCCTGGAGGCCGTCACGCGATTCATCCTGAATTTCTTAAATAGAAAGAAATTCCACCGACTTTCCCGAAGGTTCCGTTCTTTCCTGTATCCCTCCATCTATTCTTTCCCCTACTTAAAGAGAAGTATGTTGGGCGTCCACTGGGTGGCAGAAGCTGGGGCTGTGTCAGCAGAAGAGGTGATCGCCTGACCTGTCAGGTGGGAAGGACTTTAAGCAAGCCTTGATTTAGTTAACGTGGTGAGTATCGCAACGAGGAAATGTGACAGGCACTGTGAAGGTGATGCTGCGGAAAGACCTGACCTTCGCGGGCTCAGGAAGTGGTATCTGCACTGAAACCCAAAGAATTTCAAGAGTGCGTTTGTGAAGGGAATGCTCTAGGGAGCAGAAGAGTTTGTGTCATTGTCTATAGGTGGGAAGATGTGGCCTTGTATCTAAAATATTGTCACTCTGTCCCTTAAATTTTTTTTTTTTTAGACAGGGTCTTGCTTTGTATTGCAGGCTGGCCCTGAGCTCCCTATGTAGCCCAGGCAAGCCTTGAACTCAGCAATCCTCCTGCCTCTGCCTCCCGAGTGCTGGGATTACAGGCGTGAGCCACCACGTCCGGCACTGTGGTATGTAGTATTGATTGCTGGTGGGTGTGAATCACCACGCCCGGGACTGTTGTATGTGGTTACTGGGGATACGAACCAGGGACCTTGCACTTGCTAGGCAGGTGCCAGAACCACTGAGCTAAATCTCCGGCCCCTGCCCCTTAAGTTTTGAAAGTGGCATTACTGTAGTCGTGCGGGTGATAATGAGATATGAGGAACCAGCTCCCCTTCAAGGGAGAGGTGTTCAGGGACCTGTTTGTTTTGTGTATGAAAATATGCAAAGTTATAGCTAAGCTGACATGTTTCCCCATGGAGAAAGGTCCTCTTTTATATGGGGACATAGCAGGCAGGAGCTAGGGTGCTTTCCTGGGTGTAGCGGAGGGAAAGGCATCTTCACCTTCCATTTGCACGTTTAGTTTGCAAGTCTGCAGCTGGTAATGATAACAGGAGCAAAACTGTAAATGAATGGCAGGCTTGCTCAGTGTGCGTGCATGCATGGGAGGGGGGGGGAGAGAGAGAGAGAGAGAGAGCAGTTTAACCCTAGAGATGCCTTGGGCTGGGACCTCAGCCCTTCCATAGTCCCCACGCAGCCTTTCCCTAGTCTCCCTCCTTTTTTTTTTTTTTTTTTTTCTTTCCCACCTTGCTTCAGATAGTATAGCTTTATGGCTACAGAGGGTGTATCTGGGGTGGGGAGAGTGACCCCCAGGAAGCACCAAGAAGGGAGTGAGACAGGAGAGGCACATGTGTTGATGACCAAGGAGGAAACCAGATGGGCAGCTTGGGTTCAGCGGTAGTGGGGTGACTGAGGAGTAGAATACAGAATGCAGGGCTCAGCAAGCTTGTCTGGGAAGAGGGTTTGCAGTCTCTGTTCTTGGAGAAGGGAAAGAGAGACAGTACATAAACAAGCGGGTGTGAGTGCCTCAATCAAACTTTGTTTGTAAATGCTGCTAATAGACCAGATTTGGTGGTTGGGTTGGTGTTTGTCAGTTTCTAGTACAGAATATTTCTCAGAGGCATCTGAAGGGAAAGGTACCCACTTATTTATCCATCAGTTTTTTTTTTTGAGACAGGGTCTCGCTTTGTATTGCAGGCTGGCTCTGAGCCCAGTATGTAGCCCAGGCAAGCCTGGAACTCAGCAATTCTCCTGTCTCTGCCTCCTGAGTGCTGGGATGACAGGCGTGATCCACCATGCCCGGCACTGTGGTATGTGGTATTGATTGCTGGTGGGCGTGAGTCTCCACGCCCAGCATTATATGTGGTTACCAGGGATCCAACTCAGGACCTTGCACTTGGGAGGCAGGCACCGGAACCACTGAGCTAACCCTCCAGCCCTATCCATCAGTTTTTATCTATCATGAGTGAAGGGCTCTCCCTAAAGGCATTTACTTCCTGCTCCTGGACCGCACCAGATCACAGATAAAGCACACAGGGCTACTATGGCAAGCCATGGGCATGAGTGAGAGTGGTAAGAGCCCACAGGCCATAGGTAGGACACTCATCTGACCGCGGATGTCCCATGACAATCAGGAGGGGACTGTTATACAATAAGTGAAAGGAGACTCGGAGAGGAAAAGCAGTGAATCCAGCATCACCTAGGTGGGATGTGTCCTAATCAAACAGACCTTGTCTCTGTGCTACTTGTGCCTCATGAGATTTGGAAAGAGGCACATATTATGTGTCATTCCCCAGCTACCTTTGGAGGTCTGGCAAAGAACTTGTGTTTGGAGGCACGTGCTTGGGAAAGCATGTCACGGTAACCTCCTTCGTGGAATGGATTTTCATCTGCCTCCTGAACTGTTACAGAAGCACTTGAGAGTCTAAGCAGAAATGAAGATGGGTGGTTTAAGTGTTGTTCATCCTCAAGAACCTTTAGAAGTTTTTTGATTATATGTGTTTCCAGGATACGAATACAGAACTTTCACAAACCAGTAAGAACACAGCAAACTACCTCATAGAAAAATAAGCGAAGGATCCAAATATCCTCAGATGGGAAAATAGAGAGAATAAATATATAGATTCTTCAGTCTCATTAGTGATCAGGTGTAGTGCAAGAAAAATGTCTTCTTTGCCCATTGCACTCACGGGAAGAAACTATCTGGTATTCAGCTACTATTTGTAGACTGAAAATTGATACAGATTTTTCTGGAGGGTTGTTTGATGAATAAAATCCATTTCTTTTCCCTTTCCTCTTTCAAGACCCAGAGGAAGAATTAGGATCGGTTTATGCCAATCATGGTCATTCTGTTCCTTGTACTGATGACAGGTGTAGGTATTAGTTCGCAGCCCAATCTTGGCCAATGGACCTGAAGACAAGTCTGCTGAAGACATAGCTGTAGAGTTTGGTCTGTATGTATCACCTAGAAAGTCTCCAGCCATTGTGATTCCACTGGGGAGCCATCCCCATTTGGTGAGAAGGGTAGACCAGAAAGATGGAAAAAATACTGTCTGGGTTCATAATGATGGCATTAAGCCACTGAATGACCTGGAAATGCCCCATCATCAGACTTCTCAGTAATATGAGGATGTCACGTCCTTATTGTTTAGGCACTTGGATCTTCATTTACTACAACTCAAAGTGTCTTAGTGGATATAATTACCTCTCCCATGTAGAAATATGAGCTCCTGTGGCCAAATAGGACACATACACATGTTTGGGTTTTGAATGTAGTAGGGAGATGCTAGGAGGAACTTGACTGGGCATCCGTGGGAACTTGGTGAAGTAAACCATAATCGCACAATGCCAATGATTCCAAGGGGAGGATTAGAGACTCTAAGGTAAGTCTCTGCGTCTATTCCAGCATAGGAAAATCTCCAGGACGTATCTTTTAAGTTTTCAAAGCTTATGAAATGAGTGTATGTGATGGAACCCCATTTACAAAGAGCAAAATAATGAATGAAATGTGTAAAGATTAATGTATATCTATTCATACCCATGGGAAATGGTGTGGGAGAGTCCGCATCATATGCATGAAATGATTTGCCTTTGGAGATGGGAGGTGGACAAGGAGTCTAGTTAAGCGAGACATCTGCTTTTTTTATGCATAGTGCTTGTCCTTTTGGCAATAAAAATGGATGAATTTATGACTTTGGTCATAAAAAGTGTTTAGAAAATATCTCACCCGCTCATTATAGAAAAATCTAGCAAATACTGGAAGGCATGGATGTAAGTTCAAACTATGCATAAGTCAGGGGTCTTTTTTTTTTTTTTAACCCACTGTTTCAGGCCTCTGGGGAGCTCTACCGAGAACCTCAAATGTTTTGTACACCTACCACCGTTACTCCAGCAGAGCTCCCTGCTTCTAATCAAAAGCCAGTTTTTCAATAGGTAGTGTCACTTTTCCTAATCTACGTAAACAAAGGCTCATGGGAGCTCGGTATGGGAAGGTGGAGCATTACGTCATCAGAACAGGATGGGAGAGGAAAGGGGGGAGAGAGAGAGAGAGAGAGAGAGTGGGTGTAAAGGACAAGGAGGAGGGAGGGGAGAGGAAAAGTGGGTGGGGGACGTGCTCTGTCTATGGTTCTGGAAAATTCTTGGTAAAAATACAGAAATATCTACCCTGGGTCTCATTTCTCCCCAAGACTTGGTACCCTATGAATCGAATCTGACCTTCGAGAGGAGAGAGCCTTCCTAGCGATGCTCCACTAGAAATGACAGACTCGTGGGCACGGGCTGTGTCGTAATTGCCTTCCAGTTGTCTCCTACATTTTTCTACGTTGGGTACCATTAGTCTCAAGGCTCCTGTCGCGTGGCCATTAAATCATTGTTTTCTCTGACAGTGTCATTTCTGCAAAAGCCCGGAGGGAAAATACGGCACCGTCTCCAGGGCTGGAATGCTGCCATCTGGTCATTATGCCCAACAGCCCTCGGACCGCTGCCCCCAAAGGAGCACCTCTGATGTGACTGCCAGGGGCTCCCCAGATGCCCAGCCTGGCCTCGCTGCAGTGTGGAGTTAGCCTGGCCAGCCTGCACCCGTACGCACGCATTTAGGAGATGGGGTCTGGCCAATGGGTGTAAAGAAAAGTGGCCGAGAAAATAGATTTTTTTTCCCCCCCAGAAATGAGAAAGGACGCTTGCCTAAGGGTAGCACTTATTTTTTCCTCTCTTGGCGAGAGATGGGAGCGAAATTTTTCAGACAGGGTCTAATTGTCTCCTGAAATAAATGGTTGAGAACAGGGAGACTTGAGGTCTGCTGAGCGCGGAAAGATGAGGTGGGAGGAGCTGTCTCCACGATCTGTTTCCCGCAGCCAAGCTGTGGGGGTGAGAGAAGGGGGTGCCGGGTGAGGAATGGCATGAACAAGGCCCGTCCCCTTTGCGGGGTCTGTGTATATTCTTTCACTCGACAAACCCGGGCTGCTCTGTGCTGGGTGCTTCTGGGCACAGAGGAGACGGCAGTGAACGAGTGTATTCAAACCAGGGATTTGCTTTTCGGTACTGAGCACTGAACCCAGGGCCTTCGCATCTAGCTACACAGCCTCTTTTACCTTTATTTTTGGGTTTCGGGACAGGCTCTCTTTAAGTTGCACAGTCTCGGTTTAAATTTGTGATCCTCCTGCTTCAGCCTCCCCAGTGCTGGGATTATCAGTATGTGCCACCACACCCAGTTTCAGATTGGATAGGTGAGGGCAACTGAGTCCAAGGGAGTGTTTACAAAGGCGTGGCCAGGGGCTCCTGACCCCAGGGGAGACTTTACCACCCCTCGGCAAAGCCAGCCAGCAGCGGCCAGGCAGGGAAGGTAACCGCCCACGGTGCTTCCTGCTGCTCGAATTGAACCAGCAGCCGGGGAGCGAGGGACTCCCAGACACCATCTCCCTCCCGGGGTGCGGGACGGGGAGAAGAGCAGCAGCGGGAGGCCCGGAGAGGCGAAAGGAGTCTCTCCACCACCGTCTTTGTCCTCCCAGAGCTCAGATTGCATTGAGGCGAGAGAAGACCCGAAGCCAGTGGCTCACACTGAGCCGAGAGAGGCCTTGATACAAAATGGAAAACGCCAGCCCCTCTCCAAGTGGACGGAGCCTCCTCACACCGCACCAAGGCATGTGGGTTATCCAGGCAGAGCCGGCTGGGCGCCAGCCCCGTTGGATGGAGCTCGTGTGGGACTCGACCCCCTAAAACACAGCGTCCTTGGCCACCAAGGAAACGGGGTACCTGGAAGAAGTGAGGGACCGGAGGAGAGTGATGAAGAATGTAGCCAGGTGGAACAGTGGGATTTTTGCCCACGTTTGATTTCTCCTTGTCGCAGCGTCCCTCTGCCTTCCTGTCGGCCCTGCTGCCACCAGATAACGCCACTGCGACCCCACGGAGGTAGGTGGCAGGCGACACGCACGAACAGCTTTTCCAGAGCGTCAGGCTTGAGCGTGTGGCGGACATGGCGGATGAGAGGCGTCTGTCCTAGGACCATCCCTTGCGGCCCTGCAGGCTGGGCAGAAGCCAGGGGGCGCCCCGTGCGAAGGGAGCTCTTCCCCGGCACCGGCTCCCTGAACCGTAATGAGCAATTTGTCTTTCAGCCTCGATAGGCTGTCAGCAGGGCTCACACCGACTTCCAGTATTAATTTCTCCTCGAGCTGCCATACGCTGCAGCCGACAGACGGGCGGAAGACGAAGTGGAGTTGCCACCGGTCCACAAGCCCCTCCCCCAGCCGCGTTTATTAGCAGTAAAGCTGTGGGGGAGAGACGGGGGCCCCAGTCGTCCTCCTCTTCCATTTTGTGCGGAGGCAGATGCTGAATCGCTAAGGAGCAGCTTCATTTGGCAACCCTGAGTTCGACACCGGCCTCTGTCGCTCTCTCCTGGCCCCGTAGTGTCACCGCTCCGTCTCTAAAGCGCCCAGGCAGTGAGTTTAATCCCCTGTGGATGTGCCAAAATGGCGCCAGCCCTGGACCTTGTATCAGCCCTCTCATCCCCGTATTCTGCAGCTCGGTGTTCCAAAGCCCGCGTTTCTAGATGAGGAACTCTGATTGGGCTGCGTGGATCAGGTGTTGCCCGTGATCCAATCATCTGTGGCCCGCAGGGTGGGACTTTGTGGCATATACAGTTGCCGGACTTCCGGAAGCTTCCAGAAAGGGATGCTACGGTGGCAAAAGCAGGTCTGGATCTCAGTTTCTGCTCATCCAGCCCTGTGGCCTATGATAAGTTATTTCATTTCTCTAAGCCTCAGTGGCTTCATCCGGCCCATGGGGGTGGTAACATTTACCTCGCTGTGATTGGCCTCACTGGACAAGTGAGCCTATGTAAAATGTAAAGAATGTGCCTGGCACACAGTAGGTGGTCAGTTTGTATCACTCGGGGGCGCACACCGTCTCCCCTCAGGCCAACCTCAGCTTCAGCCGCGGTAGTAGGGGACGGTTTCTGTGCACAAGGATGTTATCCCTTCTCTTATTTCTGCCTTAGGTCTTTCTCTAGGGGCCTCGAGGGCCTCTGGTCTCTGGCGCACGCAGTTTACAAGTTTGGGGCAGACCTACCCCTGGGGAGGGGGCAGCCTCCAATCTGTGGAGGATGCACTGAAACAGGCCAGCCTCCTGTTCTAAGGCTTGTTGGACCCGGTTTCCCCACAGTGAGGACAGACCCAACAGCTCGTCCTTTACTGGGCTTTCTCCCTGCTCCATGTCTTTTTCCCTTACTTGGGCTTCCTGCTAATATCTCCAGATAAACTCCTTGCGCCCGAGTCTCTTGGTTTAGCTTCTGCTTTTGCGGAGAAAAAAAGTAATGCAAAGCATAAGTTAGCTAGTGAATGATTTGTTGACGTAGAGGGAAAAAAAGTGTCCAGTGTCGGCGCTGTCTGGAGTCACGCGTGTAAAAATGCGGCTGACAGGCAGGCGTGGAGGACTCCTGGCCCTTCCCCAGGTGGGAGGGAAGACCCGTAGTGGACTCGTAGGGACAGTCCCTACGAGTCCACTGCATTTAGCATCTCATCTCCCCAGGGATCAAATAAAGCTTCGTGTCCCGTTGAAGGTGTCAGCATGAGTAGGTGTGACACAGGCAGCTCAGTGGCGTAAAGCGTAAATATTAGGTCACCCCTCTGGTATTTTTTTTTTGCTTCCACGGCCCCCCCCCCCTGCAGTTCGCATCAGATCCTGTAATTCAGCCTCAGCGTCCAGCTCCACACGCGTCTCCCTGCGACACTTGCTCCTCGTCCGCTGTCCCCCTCAGACGCCTGCGGTGAGCTGGCCTGGCAGGGGCCCGGCCAGACTCTGAGCTCCGCTGCCTTCTCTCAGGCCTCAGGTCTCTCCCCTGCCAGGAACGCTTTGCTGTCCACCCCTTCAACCGCTCTGGGCTCCCCAACTCACGCCCTCCTCTGTTATGTCACTCACACTGGTAGAATTTGTTTCTATGCACCCCGTGTCTGGACCTACACTCCTTAACTCTCAAGCTATATCCTAGGCAGTCAGATCTTCAGGGCGATGTCCGACACATCGAGCTGTGACATGTGTCATGTACGTGGACATCATCCCCTGTGATGAATGTACTCACATACGTGCACTAATCATTTTTAAAACATTATTACAGTAAAAAAATATATTGCCATTCATTCCCCAATCGCTCTTGGGGAAGGAAAACAGCTCCCGAGACATAGATGTTGACACGCCAAGGGCAGAAGGGGACCTTCAGGGACACTCAGGCAGCTCGCCACAGACACGGAGCTGCCCGGACTCAGTGGAGACCTGGAGCCGAAGCTAGAAGTGGAAAACCTTGAGTGTTCACTGCGTTTGGCCAAGAGGGGAATGTTGTGGGATGTACATTTAATTAAAGAGTGGTGGGTTTCAACCTGCCGAAAGCTAAAGCTAGATCTATCTCTTTCACCATGCGCAAAACTAAACTCACAATGGATATGAGACTTAAACATTAAAACAGAAACAATAAGCCTGCTAGAAAACAGATTAGGTAAAACTCTTGGAGACATTGGCTTACGCAGAGACTTTATGACTAAAACCTCTATAGCAAAAGAACTAGCAGAAAGAATCAACAAATGGGATCTCATCCTACTGAAAAGCTTTTGCACAGCAAAAGATGTCACTGGCACTGCTGAAAGACAACCAACAGCATGGGAAAATATTTTTACTAGCAGTTTATCAGACAAAGGCTATTATCTACAATATATAAAGAACTTAAACAGATGAGCCTCCCCAAGTTTAAGACCCAATTCAAAAATGGGCGTCTGAAATGAACAGACACTTCTCAGAGGTGGAAGTCGAAGCAGCTAAGAAACATATGAAGAAATATTCAACATCACTGGTCATTTGAGAGATGCAAATGAAAACAACACTAAGATTTCATCTCACTCCACAAGGAATGGCTGCTATTACAAAATCAACCAATGATAAATGCTGGTGAGGCTGTGGGGAGAAAGGAACCCTTCTCCACTGTTGGTGGGATTGTAGACTTGTGCAACCATTGTGGAGATATGTGTGGAGATTTCTCAGAAAACTAGGACTAGGGGTCCCATTTGACTCTGCCATCCCTCTGCTAGGAATATACCAAAAAGAATTTAAAAATTCACATTCGAAAGACAGATGTACACCCTCGTTCATGGCAGCTCAGTTCATGATAGCTCAGTCTTGGAAACAACCCAAATGGCCATCAACTGGAGAGTGGATAAAGAAGATTTTTTTTTATAAAATGGAGTACTACCCTGCCATAAAGAATGACAAGATCGATTCATTTATGTGCAAATGGTTACACCTGGAGGACACACTAATGAGTGAAATCAATAGATCAGAGATAGGCAAATACCAGATCTTCTCATTGATATGAGCACCTGTAGATGCAAATGAGCTCTAGAAAGTATGATGGTCTTTGTAGAATGGGAAATTTGGTGTGGGGATGTAATGAGGGGAAGGAATAAATATGATTCTGAAAGAAAATAAAAGAGCATGTATATAGAGGGTGGGTGGGTGGGGATATGGGTAAAAATGAGAATTGACTTGTGTCATATATTGGTACAAATTCCCCAATGTTACGTGTGATTGTGAGATGTATGTGAATTGTACCAATAAAGAATTCAGTTTAAAAAATTACAAATAAAGATATATCTCATTGCTTAAAAAAAAAGTAGTGGTGGGCCGGAGGGTTAGCTCAGTGGTTCCGGTGCCTGCCTCGTAAGCGCAAGGTCCTGAGTTCGATCCCCGGTAACCACGTATAATGCTGGGCGTGGAGACATGCCCACCAACAATCAACATCGCATACCACAATGGTGGCTCACGCCTGTCATCCCAGCACTCGGGAGGCAGAGACAGGAGGATTGCTGAGTTTGTGGCGGCTTGCCTGGGCACCATAGTGAGCTCAGGGCCAGCCTGAACTACAAAGCGAGACCCTGTCTCAAAAAGCAAAAAAAAAAAAAAAAAAAAAGTGGTGGTGATGGTGCAAGATGAAAAGCTGAATGGGAAGTCTCACAGAGGACGCTGGCGGATGTGGCGTCTTGTGGAATAATGATCTTCTTGACGCTGGAAGTAATTAGGCAAAGCCTGCCTGACCCGGGGTACGTGTGTCATCGTTCCTTTGCAAACCACCTTTGAGTTCTTCGCCGTGACTCTGCACTGAGTGCATCATGAATTCCTTAGTAATTGTCTTTAAGCGGGCTTCTTTAAAAAACATGGGAAAAAACCAAAATGGGTACCACTGCTGCGGGATGAAAGCCACTAGTGTGAAACCCAAGGCGAAGGTCACTGTAAAGGCAAATATGACAAAAATGCAGCAGCAGTGTTGACTTAGAGCTAAGCAGCACTGTCTGAGCCCAAGGATCACCCTTTCCTTGTTAGAAGGGAGGATAGCAAGTGTTACAGAAGTGTGAAAGACTGAACTAGTACTAAGCTGAGAATTTGTTTTGCATAATAAAAGGGAGAACAAGAATTTAAATGAAAAGCAAAACAGGAGTTTCACTGTGCAATTTTATGTTAAAGTCTGTGCAGCACAGAGGAATCATTTCCCTGTCTGCTCAGCGGTGCCAGGGCTGCTGCTCTGGGAGAATTCGAGCAACAGGTTGGAGGCTGGGTAAGGAAAGATGCAGTATCCCTTCTACCTCTGGGACTTTATGGCTTCAAGTTTTTACTCTTCTTTCTCGATAAGAAGTTGTTAGCCAGTGAACAGCCGGTAAATAGGTTGCAACCTCCTCTCCACAGGAGGAAAAGGGCCTTGATGGGTGGTGTTTGCCAATTACCCTGGTGTAAATACTCCAACCGTGGCTGGCTTTGCTCTACCAGCTGCAACAGGAAGAAATGAATCTAGGCGCTTTGGGAGAAGGAACAAGCTGATTTCTACCCAAGACATGTTCCTGCCCAACTGTGGTTGTTTTCTCAACAGACATTAAACAAAACAAAACAAAACTAAAACACACCAAAAACTGGCGTCCAGAGGATTAACATCTGATACACAAATGTCTCTAAAAAGTCTCTGAATCTATTGGCCATATCCTAGAAAATCAGTCTATGAGGAAAGAACCAGAAGTTTTGCATTTCACCCCAAAGTCTCTTTGTATTTTGGCCCATTTTAGAGGGAGGGATACTGAGGTGTACCTTCTTAAAAACATTTTAGTGACCCCTAGATTTGGACTTGACTTTGAGCTGCCCAAGTTTTGCTCATCTCTGACTCGTATCTGCATTTTCACCCGTGGCACATTCTCGGCACGAGTTTCACCTTGTACCCAGGCAGGGTGGGTTTAGGTTCCTTCCTGTTGCGCTTTTTAAGTCAAAGCACAAGGGCTCCAGCTTTCTTGGGTCAGCTAAAAACCAGTCACCACCTCTGAAAAGTGAGGCGTCTCCCACCAGCCAATTAGCGCTTGCGTCTCCGTGGAGGCAAGTTCCTGTGCGTTACTGTGGCACTTAAAACGTCATCAGATCTGTCTGCGTATTTCTCAGTACTTTCAAGGAAGCTCTGCATCTGACTGAGGTTTTGTTGAGGACCCACTGTGTGCCCTGCGCCATAGGCTGAGGGTCCACTTTAGGGAACTGGGCAGGGAAGGGGGATCGAGGAAGAAGCTAACCCATCTCTACACGCCATGCCACACTTTCCTTTTGTTCGTGGAAGCCAGCGAAGCCTGGAACGCTGCTCTCTGTCCCATGGGTGCCCGGTCAACACTTGTTGATGGCAGTAGAGCTGCCAGTGGCTCCAGATGGAAGCCCTGGCTGCTCTTCAGTCCAGCCCAGGTCTACCCATACCTCCTGGGTGCCCAGACCACAAAACATTTGAGTGTCCTCCACCTGGAAATTGATGCTCCATATAGCACCATTTAAGCTTAATTGTGAGTGGCTTGGAGGACACTTAGACAGGCCGGTTTTACACAGGGCTGTTATGCTGGCATATGCATTTCATGATCTGTGGCCATTGTGACAACAGCTATTTTTACCCTTCTAGCAAAGATTTGGCTTGAGCTTTGGTTGTGCGTATTTTTTCCCCTCACTTTGATGCTGGAATTGGACCCCGTCTGGTACAACCATGCCAGGCTGAGATGGAGGTTTCTAGAACAAGTGGAAAACTGCTGGGGAAAGCTGGTCGTTGAGCGCCCTCGCCCTTGGCTCTGTACCCACCAGAATGTGTTGGCTCTGAGGTGAGCATCGGTTATTACCAACACCTTAGATTAGTGGCTGCTCATTCAGTGCGGAGGGAGGATCCCACTCGTGGGTGTAGCGCTGTGCTTCTCCATCAGGGTGACTGACTCGAGCTCCAGAAAATCTGGGTCACGCATGGCCTGTGCCCAGCGATTTACCTGGGATGCCATCTAGATTTTGCCATAGGGGTTTTGCAAATGAAACCAACTTCAGCTATACACTTGAAACTTGCTGGAGAGAGAGCAAACGTCAGCTGTGCCCTGGGAGGAAGGTGCTGTGTTTGCCAAAAGCATGAACAGCACTGGCTTCTAGTTTCATCTCTGGTATTTACTATATTAGCTGTGTGATTGGTTACTGACTCTTTCTGAGCCTTGGTTTGTGTGTCTGCAAAATGGGGACAGTAGCACCATCTCTTTGAGGGCTGTTGTAAGATTAATTGAGGTATTCTATGCAGTCCTGGCATGCTATAGGTAATTCTAGTAGTTACATTTAGCACTGGAAAAAAAAAGTTTAAAAACAAAAAGGAAAGACTTTGGAACCAAATTATCCTGAAACTGATTCTAAGTTTTCCTACTTACTAGCTATGAGTAAAACCAGGGGGATACAAGGAATTAGTTAATAACATGAAGGGAGGACAGGAGAATGGGAAAAAATAAGAATCAAGATAGGTTGCATATGGGCCAGCAATTTAGCTCAGTGGTTCCGGCACCTGCCTTGCAAATTCAAGGTCCTGAGTTCAATCCCCAGTAACTACATACAACAATGCTGGGCGTGGTGACTCACGCCCACCAGCAATCAGTACCATATACCACAAATGCCAGGCGTGGTGGCTCACGCCTATAATCCAGCACTCGGGAGGCAGAGGCAGGATTGCTGAGTTCAAGGCTTGCCTGGGCTACATAGTGAGTTTAGGGCCAGCCTGAACTATACAGCAGGACACTGTGTCAAAAAAAAAAAAAAAAAAAAGATATGTCGTCTATAGGTACAAATTCTCCATGACAAATGTGATCGTAATGTATACTTAAAATGTAGCAATAGGGTCAATTAAAAATAGTTAATAATACCTAGTTATAGGCTAAGAGGGGTTTTAGGGAAGATGATTAATGATGCTTTTAATTCCTAATATTATATTACTCTGTTTATAAAGTCCATGTATTTATATTATTATTTGGGCATGTGCACACTGAGAATGTAAAGAAAACAAATCTCGTTATTTGAGTTTCCCAAAGTTCTGTGAGTCACAAACACAAGGTTTTGCGGCCACTGCCAAATGCTTCTTACTCTGTTTCTCTGTATCTTGAAACTTAAGTTGAGATGAGGGTATAATTTGCATTCTACATAACCCAGTGGCATAGTCCAGTGGCATAGTCCAGGTCCAGGGCATGACTAGGTTTGCCCTCACCCCTGGCACTATGCGATCCCTCTCCTGGTTGGCATCTTTAATATCCCGGAGGCTCGTACGCGGAAGACTCGGTTCCCAGCAGATGGTGTGAATGGCAGGTAATGGGTCCTTTAAGAGACGGGGCCTTTAAGAGACGTGGCCTAGTTGGAGCAAGTAGGTCACTGAGGCTTGTCCCGGAAGGATCTTTCTCTTTTTCTCTCTGTACTCGTGTGTTTTCTTGAAGCAGTTCTGCTCTGCCACAGACTTAAAATCGTGAAGTTCTGCCTTGCCAAAGGCCAAAATCTATAGGGCCCAGTGACCTTTGCCCTGAGACCTCCAGAATTATGAAAGCCCGTGTTTCTTCCTGTAATGCTCTTAGGTTTGTTGTCATAGTGATGAGGCGAACAGGTGACCAGTAGAATCCTCCAGTATTGTAAAATGGGGAAGGGATCCCACTCCCTGCTTCTGAGACCTTTTCCTATTAATTGGCCCCGCTGGTGGAAAGAGCTCAGGACAAAATCGAAAGGGCACCCAGAGCACGGGTCAAACACAGGCAGTGGCTGACATTCCTTTTGTGTACCCACGTCAGGCTCCTGAGGTCAAAGAGCAAGGGGAAGCTACTTTGTTATATTAGTGTCACATTGTTACTGTAGCGCAGGCTGGGGAGTCAGTGTTCCTGTTTCTGCAAGTGCGGTGGGAAACCTGAGCCAACTTCTCTGGCTAAGGTTCCCTTAAAGCTCCGCCCTGCAGCTTGGGGCGTCTCCTCCCTCCTGTCTCTTTGTGGGGAGGTCTTTTTTTTTTTTTTTTTTGCTTTTTGAGACAGGGTCTCGCTTTGTAGTTCAGGCTGGCCCAATGGGGGGGGGG
>PVIC010006549.1:0-36909 GCA_004025085.1 Thryonomys swinderianus
TATATACGCAAGCTTTGTTGTTGTTGTTGTTTTTTAACCATCAATTGCTTTCTTTCCTCATTATTTACCCCTAAAAGGAAGGATATTTTTATGTGACAATTCTGTTACTAGAACCATTGGGGCATGGTTAAAAGGACAGTATTTCAGGAAGAATCAGTGGGCTCTGACAGCCAAGCTTAATAGATAATTCAAGATGAGTTTAAAACCTACTAGGAAGATTTAGGTCAAATTAAATTGGTCAATGTCAATGTTAGTACAGGCGGCAAAACAGAGCGTGCAGGTTTGCTCATTAACCTGGATACAGACGCAGCTAACAGCCCAAGACCAGGAATTAACACTACAATCCCTATCTGTTCCCTGAAGATGCTCTCATTAGCCAGCTCATTCCATCAAGTCTAAAGAACCGCAATGGAGATTTTAACCCCACCCCAGAGGTTATACTGGGGTAAATCTGTGAAAGCAACACAGGTAGATACCGTTTTGTATTTAGAGGAAAAAAAATGGGGGATTGCCTTTGGGAAAACTTGACAATATTCTGAGCAGACTTGGAAGTTGCTATGCCTTGTGTCTAGAGGTCCCCCAAGACCTCAGGTAGTCAGAGGTGGGGTTTTTCAGAGGTGGCTGAATCTAGTGTGGGTCATGCTGGGATTAAGGATACGTGATTTCTAAACCAGGGCACAGATATGTTTGGCACCATCCTGACCCTGGTAGTCTGGATGAGATAAAAGTGGCAGGAAGATGCTGCTAAGATTCCCTCGTTGCTTTGCTGCTGTCAGCCTCTCGAACTGTGGCCCCTCTGCCATGTGCCACCTGCCTTGGAGCCAGCTGATTAGGGACTGAAGCCTCTGCAAACCGTGAGCTAAGTAAACCTTTCCCCTTTAGCTTTGGGCACCCAGAATTTTGTCTCACAGTGAGAGAAAAGTAGCTAAAACAGAAGTAGTTATTTGTGTAAATGTGAGCACATACCATTACCATATAGAGAATTCTTAGCCACCAGATATTACATTTAGCTTGTAAGAGGCGATTCTATCTTCTAAAGAGATCAGACCGAGGCACCTTTTAACCACTTCCTTCATTTAACCACTATAGACCACAGACTGCAGTACAGCCCAGAGGACATCTGTCTTTCCATGCAACAGAATTCTGGGAGAGGATCTTGAGGCGCCTGTGATGGAGTTCAGGATGGCACCTTTAGCATCCTCATTGCTTTTGTGATAACCCTCACGCAGATATTACACGGTTTGACCTCTTTACCTTTAGCAGTCACTTCAACTCTGTGAGTAGATATTAGATCCTAGGCCTGCTGACAGCTGGGGACACGTCTGTTTTAGTCACACATAGATATTTTCATTTAGAAAATACCTGGCATTTAATGAGCACACCATAGACTTGTATTGACCATTATTAATCTCATCATATAGATAATAGACAGAGCACAGTAAGTAACTCCAGGGCCAAGATCAAACACTCTGGCCACAACAAAAGGAGCACTGAGATGTTCTCTGGGAAAGAATACAGATGCTCTCTGACTGCAGCCATAACTAAGATTGTTTACATCGGATTTAAAGAGAAAAGGCCGTGATTTGGGATCCCAAGGGTCACCACGCCCCTCACTATGGTTAGATTAGTTTTAACTAAATGAAACATACTTGCTCACCATCATCCCTTGGCATGTCTAATACATTTATTTTTAATTTTGCAAGTAATTTTATAATCTCTCAAAAATGTAATCTCCAAAGATTCATATTAAAATATTTTAACAATGATGACTATAATTTTCGGAGTTACCTGTTCCACTATCCTCTCAGTACTTCACTTTCCCACAGGCTTCAGGTTCTACCATCCAGCAGGCATAACACAACGTGGGTTCACTCAGTGAGATGTGCAGTGATTACTCATGGTTTCCACCGGTCACCGGAGAGCTGGTGTGCAGAGGAGAGGGGAACAGGGGCCCCAGACAGCCCTGGGAGAGACTGGCCATCGGGCACGGGCCACAGCTCCTGCTCAGCACATCCTTTGGCCCTGCACAGCCACACACAGTCAGTATGAACATGTGACACTGTGCTGGGCTTCCCGGGAGAATGGAAACAGAAGAGGCCACCTGCAGTGGGAGACGGAACAGGTGGGCCAGCACTGACCCTGAGGAGGGAGCTGGGGTCCTGGGTGTCTTTCATATAATAAATACTTAAAGGATATATAGTTTTTTCCTCATGATGTATTCTTTTTTCAGGTTCTCCTTATTGAAATCTGCATGAATTTATTGTTTTTACATCTTAAAGATTGGATCTCAACATTTTAGTTTTGAGAACAAAGCCTTTTTAACTTAATCACAGAATGCTTTTCCCCTCTATGGTTCCATTTGAAATAATCATTTCTGGGGCTGGGGATTTAGCTCAGTGTTTCTGGCATCTGTCTGGTGAGTGCAAGGTCCCAAGTTTGATCCCTGATACCACACATCACAGTGCCAGGTGTGTTGGCTCACACCTCTAATCCCAGCATTTGGGAGGCAGAGGCAGGAGGATTGCTGTGAGTTCGAGGCTAACTTGGGCTATATAGTGAGTTCAGGGACACCCTGAACTACAAACTAAGACCCTGTTTAAAAAAAAAAAAACTAAAAAAAATTAATTACTTAACCATTTCTGCTGCTACATGAATGGCTTTATGATAGATCTGGTCATTCATGCTAGTCTGACTTCATTTTGGTCAGATGTTTAATACAGTTCTGATCTTCCTGAACCCAAATGCATCTGTTACTCTTTTAGCAATCTGAAACGATCCAGAGACTGAATATTCCTACTCTCTAAAATTCGATGACAGTAGCAGTTTTTAATTTAGTCCCATTTTCTCAAAGAGGATTAGTACAAAATGAAAAAATGCTCAGGTAATCTGAAACCCAGCATTACCAAGTACAGATTTATTTCTGGGGCACTGATATTTGACTATGGAAAACAGAGGTACCCGCACTCCCAGAAAGACACTGATAAATTTATCTAACAAAGTGTGATCAAAACCTAGAAGTTCAGACCTCATATTCTATTTGGTGTAGCAAAGCTGGCGAAGCTTCTAAATGAAGGGTCTGTTTTTCCAGAACTGCATCTTGCAAGTCTCTTCTACTGACTTACTCTATTTGAATCCTGACCATCCTCCAGCATCTCACATATTATTTGTTTCATTAATGTCAATAATCTCCATAAACTCCTGGTTCTAAACTAAAAACACACCCTAAAGAAATGCAGAAAGGATTGGGAAACTAAAATGAAAAGTCTTTCTTTCAGCTATGCCAGATGACCAAATCCAAACATGCCGCCTTCACAGTTTTCTCACCATGGCAAATGTCCAGGGGTGGGGGAGGGGGTCTCTGCACAAACACGGAGGAGACAGCTACATGAGGGTAAAGAGGATGCGTCCCAGCAGGAATGCTTCTGCTCTCTCCAGCCTGTCACCCAGAGATTTCAGTAGAAGCCACTTGCTGGCTCTCAGGTGTGGAAAGCTGTTATAACTAGCTGAAAGACAACCTTATTTTTATGGACTCATAAAGGCAGCGGGCTGGATGCAATTTCTCCCACTCCCTCTTTTCCAGCATGACAGCACTTCCGTGGCATAAAAGCACACTCTACAATGACTAAGTAGGTCATTCAATTTGTTGGATTCGGAATTCTGAGCATTAAGGACACTATTTTATTGTTTAAGAGCAGAACTGTTACTTCCCATTGTGGAAAACTAAATTCCGAAGATCTGTACTTCATTTTAGCCAAGTAATCTGCCTGAATTATGATCCAATCCACAACCATGATTAAGTTAATTACTAAGGTACTGGTTGCTGCTACAAATTCTCAATATTGTATGTGAACATGATGTGTATATATAATGTACCAGTAAAGATTCAAATTAAAAAAAAAAGGAAGCACATTTCTGATCAGAGTCCAGTGTCTTACAGTCCCTATTGCTGCTTCCTATGTGCAGAATTAGGTACTACACTTTTACTCTGAAGTTTCCATTCCAAAATGTGAGTTTCCTAAGGGGCTGTGCCTCTGTGGAACTTCCACAGATCTGTCCATCTCTGGAGAACAGCACTGGGGACATAGGTGAACCCTCAGTGAAATCAAAGGTCAACTTCTGGAAGTGCTGCACGAGTCAAGTATAATCTGACTCAGAAAGAAGAGGCAGAAAATGAATGACTTTCTCTGGGAAAAATTACTGTAGTCACCCTGGGTCAGCTGAATGTCTCAGGTTATTGTGCAGAATCACTTCATTTGATTTTGTTGGGAAAAGATCACTTGACTAGAACACCGGGTCTAGGAAATGTACATAGCAGCTTGGAAAAAAAGGGCATTCGAGGAAGTCAGGTGCTATTCTGGGAGAGCAGTCAACTATCCGCAATTCAGTATAATCACAGAAGGCTGTTCTCTCATTTGCAAAATGTATGTAAGGTTTAAAGTTCTTGCTAGTCTATGAAATATCATATGCACAGTACAATATTTACTTTGTTTGGAGACATCCTGAATACCCCAAAAAGAAGCAAATGCTTCTCAACATACATCCCTTTAAAACCCTTTAAAAACTCTTGCTCAGATTCAGCTTATGGAAACCTTTCAAATGCGTATCTGTTGAACTCTTATTTTCTGATTACTCACAGGAAAGAAAAGGCCAAGCTGGTAAACTGAGCTAAAATAAATGAAGGGAAGAAATCCCTATAATAATGAACACATGATCAAATTTAGATGTTGCCATAGGAGTATAAAGAGAACTCATAAAACTCTGTCAAAAATATATATTAAATATAGGTCCTTATAGGCCTTAAAAATATTGTAGACTTATTTATATTATAATGTAGTATATATATTCAACCACAGAAAACATTGTCTATTTTTCTGGAAGACAGAAGGAATAAGAGACCTACAATGATAAGAAAAATTGCACGTATTCCAAATTTAAATCAACAATGGCATCAAAGAAAGAAAATACATTGTACATCTCAATCTTAATGTTCATAAAATTCTTCCTTTAAATCCAGAGAGTGTAACAATGCTCATGCTTCCAATGGCCCCTCACCAATATTAATTTATTGGAAATATGAAGTGGTGGACACTTTCAAAAAAGAGCAATCTATCATTTAACTATGCTGTCTCAAGCACAGCATTACTATAAGGCAGGATTCAGCTTCAAGTGAATTGATGGATACACCAAGAATCTCATAAAATAATTGATAAAAAGTCTACAGTTTAATATTGTTAAAAACCTTTGTATTTACTAAAGGCTTGTTAATTTCCTCATGTTTACTACTAAAATATATATAATTTTTTCACAATAAAAATAAACTCTAGTTTTGAAAAGAAGAGCCGGCACACAGCAGACAGTAGAACCTACCATCAAAAATGTTGGTAAATCACTTAATCTAGCCCTCACTCTGAAACTTGGGAAATTCAGTTCTTAAATAACTGCCTTGGATACATACTGAGGAGTGAAGGATCTGAAAATCTCTGTCTAGGCAAATAAGTGGGGAAAAGTTTTCATTCCGTTTGGAAGCTGACCAACAGACAGCCTGAAATTCAAGTGTCTTAAGGGCTCAGAGAGGCCAGAATGACCTCTTTGCTTCCCCTCAACACTCCTGTTGAGCTTCTCCAACTGCTGAAGGTCTGCCTCTTTATCCTGACTGGGGGGACAAAAGCTGGCCTAATGTAGAAAATAGAGGCTGGAGCCGCAGAGCACACAGCACCTCACCTCTCATAGCCCACTTCTCTTATAGCACTGATTTCAAGCTCACATGAGAGCAGGCCTGGGGCACAGAAAATGCAAAGTGGCAAGCTGAGCCCTTTGCAGGGCGACATCCTACGAACCTTAAGCAGAGCTCCTGACCACGGGGCCAGCAGTTCAGAAGGAATTCGCAGTCCTGGTGATCTGCTGAAGGAATGAGAGCTCTAACTGCACCATCCGATTCTAGTCTAGTGTGCAGATCTCACAGAGGAAACTGCATCAAAGTGCCCTCTGCTGGGAGCCCCTTCCTATGGGAAGAAGACACTATTCTGACAATGGCAGTCCTGGCTCAGATGATCCCAACAGCGACAATGGAACTGCCGTGTTCCTCTGCCCAGCTGCCGCAGGACTAGGAGATCCTTAGGCACAAAGGATCAGAAACAGCAGCTGAAAGTTAATTCTCAATGTGATTTAACATCAGTTAGCAGCAGTCATTCCCTTAATCCTGTTTCATAAGGCTCCCTGCCAAACTTTTCAAGGGTATCATGTTTTTCTATTTAGAAGACAGTGATTATTCTAGTAAGTGATAATATAAATGTTCTGGGCAGCATGACAAACTTCCATTTCACACATTTACTGACTTATTCACTCAATTATAGAGCAGGCGCCTTTCTGGTCAGTGCAATAAAAAGGTGACAGAAACCTACTTCAGGGAGCTCATTGTTGAGTTGCAAAAAACTGAAAGTCAATTAGGAAATCAAAGAATCATCATCAATGAACAAAAAGAGCTATGAGCAAAGTTAGCTTTATGTAACCCATGTTATCTTTCATTTCAAACATACAAAATGTTTCAGAAATATCTCTTCCATAGGATCAGAAATGGTGAGTTTCTGGAGTGAAGCAGCTCTCATGTTTCATTTAGTTGATACACCATAGAGAAGGAAGGAGAAAATAGTGCTGAAGCCAGAGCTTCCACTGACTCATTTCTAGATGGTTTCTCCACAGATGCCTGTATTTACTGGCGAACTCTGCACAATGGGCAGCCCATAGAAACATCACATATGGTCAACAGGCTTGGTATCCAATCCCAGTACATTTCACACCCACAAAAGTAATCACTGCTAAAATGCTTCATTGCTCACAGAAGGAAAAAAAGATACTGTGAGAAGCTGGATTTGTCATGATAACAATGCTCTCCGGAAGGAAAACAGTTACAAATTTTAAGCCTGAGCTAAAGCAGGAGTGCTACTGAAGCATGGTCTCCTACAACTAGAAAATGAAATGCAGAGTTAGCACTATGCTTATCCATAAAACTGCCAACTGACCCCATTCAGGTGAACTGAACTCTGGGAAAGAGAACCCCAGCTTTCTGAGGTGAAAAGGATCCTGCAACCAACCCTATATTCTGTTGTCTCACTTCACAATCTGCATTGGATCATTCTCAAGGGACATTTCTCTATATTTTAACAGGAATTCTTAAGTCACTACAAATTTGTAGAGAAACTTCTGCTTGTACTGACAATCATGCACTGCCCAGAAGCTGTAAAAAGCAGACACAGAAAGCTGCTGCTGCACATATCCAATGTTGCCGGACCATCCCAAGTGTTGATTCCAGAAAAAAAGTTAGTAATTCTTTCATATAAAGCATGGCTATCAAGGATTGAATGCTGGTGTCTCCTGAAGTTCTTATGCATTCAAGACCTAACTACTAGGACAACTGTAGATGCTCCATGGTCTTCCATGGAAGTATTTTGGATTAGCTGAGGTCATTGAGATAGGGTTAGAACCTTCATAGGAAAAGACCCAGAGGGTTCCCTTGCTTGTTTTCTCTGCACATGGATACTGAGAGAAAGGCCACACATTTTACTCCTGTCTCATACTGGGACAAAATACCTGCTACCAGCAACTCAAAAGAGGAAAGGTTTATTTGGCTCACAGTTCCCAGTGGGGTTAGTCAATGGCCAAAGCAACATGGTGGAGGAAACATACTCATCTCATAGAAACTAGGAAGCACAGTGAGAGAAGGGAGTAGCCATGGACAAGAAAATACCATTCCAAGTTATGACCCCAGTGACTGCCTCTTCTGACCAGGTTTTATTTCTGTACACATGAGATACTGGGAGACATTTTAGATCTAACCCATAATGCCATGTACTACACTGTGAGAAGATGCCTATCTGGAAGCTAGAGAGAGGGTCTTCACTAGACCCAAAACCCAAGTAGTACTTTAATTCCAGAATTATATCTTCTATAACTGTGAGGAAATAAACTTCTGGTGTTTGAGCCACAGATCTGTGCTGTTTTGTGAGAGCTGTCCAAGCAGACTAATGCAAGACTTAAATGAATATTGATTAGGGTCCCAGATTAACCTTTGAATTGTGTGATGGAGATACTCAGTACCGAAGAGACTCAACTGAGACCACAACTCTTGGGCCTATTTGGCAGCACTGTTTATGGATCTCCACTGAGCCTAACTTCATGACATCGTGTAAGAATTGCAAATATTCTCCTAGAGACATCTGGCTTACAAATTTCAATTACACTGCAATAAACTGGACAGAACCAAGGAGTAAAAAGCCATGATCATTCTCCAGCCATGACTTCTCTTAATTTGGAAGCATGAGAGGCTTTAGAATTGCTAATACAACACAGACAGGGATAGAGAAGAAATACCCACTTTAGCATGTAATTTTAACCCATACTAATATTCTTTGATTTCTATCATTTTCTTCCTCTGCAAATTTTCACTGACATTTTCTTTGAGATTTTATAATGTTTTCTTTTTTTTTTTCTTTTTTCTTTTTTTTTTAAGACAGGGTCTTGCTTTGTAGTTCAGGCTGACCCTGAGCTCACTATGTAGCCCAGGGAAACCTCAAACTCAGCAATCTTCCTGTCTCTGCCTCCCAAGTGCTGGGATTACAGGCATGAACCACCATGCCTGGCACTGTGGTATGTGGTACTGATTGCCGGTGGGCGTGAGTCACCACACCCAGCATTGTATGTGGTTACCAGGGATTGAACTTAGGACCTTGTGCTTGTGAGGCAGGTGCCAGAACCACTGAGCTAAATCTTTGGTCCTCTATTTGAGATTTTATAATGTTGGTCCTTAGTCCTGACAAGGAAAAGAAAACAACAAGAAAAAACTACCTTTAAGCCAGGTATGGTAGCATGTCTATAATCTCAGAACTCAGAAGGCTAAGACAAGAGGAGTGTTTTGAGTTCAAAGCCAGCCTACACTACTTAGCAAGTTGAAGATAGACTAAAGTACACTGTGAGACCCTCTCAAAATAAAAAGAATAAATTTAAAAAATTTTTAAAAAATTCTCCATAGAAACTCATTCCATACCCATTTACTGTCATTAGCCAAATCTCAGATTTGCCTAAAACTGTGTGGAAATACTTAGGGGATTTTCTTCTGCCTTTTTATTTTCTATTTTTGTATCAAATATTTTATTTTCTATTTTTGTATCAAAAATAGTGTTTTAGTGCTCATAACTATCATATTTGTCAACAGTTTCCATAATTTCTGAAGTGAAGGTGCTAACATCTTTCAAAAAATAAAATAGAAAAGTGAAAATACAGTGCTTTTAGTTGCACGTGAAAATTTCTCTATTTTGCAGGACGTGACGCAGCAGCCAGCAGAGTTCCCAAAAGTACTGATATGACAACAAAGGGATCAGCAGAACCCAGTACCATGAGCAAGGCACGCGCAGGGAGTAATGCATCCTGAACAATTCTGACAGGAAAGGGAGCTGCTCTCTCTCAAGCGAGCTCAGACATGCCAAGGCCACATCACATACAGGGGCCACACTCGAATTGGGAGCTGCTCACAGGCCCCAGCACAACGTGTATGTGTGTTCACTTCTATGTTGGCTTCACTGGTTGTTTTATTGTGAACCACAGTGTGAAAGGCAATCAAACAAACTACTCACACACACCATTTTTCTTCCCTACTAACAAGAGACACAAGTATTGAATTTTATTCACAATCTTCTGCAAAAGGCTTTAGATCTTGTTTGAACAATAGAAAGACCACCAGGGTTCAAGGACCTGAATACCAGTTTTGCCACTTATGAATTAACTAACTGGACCAAATCATGTACTTTTCTAGGTTTCAATATTTTCTGTCTGTATTTAAACAAAACAGCTGATCTATAATGGCTATGCTTGTTCCAGACTATCCCACCATCTGAAATCCTAACTCCAGAGCCATCGTCACCTGGAAACCTGCTTCTCTCCTGACACCTGGTGGCCTTGGGTCCTTTATGCTCTCTGTGACTCTGTGACTCTGGTCCTTTACGCCTGTGTGACCCTCCGCCAGCACCTGTCTGACTGCTGCCCTCTTAGTGTTTTGTGGCACCGGGAGAACACTGCAGGTCTTTTCCCCCATGACCCCACAGGTAACAGGAGCCTGACAAGACACATAGTGATCGTGCCATGAGCCAGCCAACACTTTCTGTGACACACTTCAGCAAAGTGCCTCGTCAGAAGATGCACAGGAAGTGGTGAATAAAATCCCTCATTTTCCTAATAAATAGTCAATCTGGAAGAAAAATATATTCACGCTATCTTGAAAGTGAAGAAAATATTCAGAAATAATACAAAACCTCAGCCATCCTTAGTGTAGCCATAAGTGCTAATGTAACATTTAAGTACCAATGAAATGGAATTCTCTTGACACCTCCTGAACAAACATATCCACCAATTTTAAATGGCTTATTTTCTATAAGCATAAAACATAGTACCTGATAGTCTCAGCATTTTTTATGGAAAAAAAGAAGCTTCCAATAAAACTACCAATATATCTACAGACTTGGAGACCTCTGAGAATCTAGACTTCTTACTAACCTTTATGAGCAGTGGGTCTGGGTTATGCCCAGTCTGGTTGTTTCTAAAGGAGAACTTACAGGATTCTGCAAGGTCACACTTATGGCTGTGAGCCTGTACTGTGTGCTTGGTAGAAACAGAGAGCATGCTGAAGCCCATGGGAAGCCCGGCACAGGCCTTCAGGGGTCCTCATGGCCAGCTCCTCCAGCAGGGCAGTGACAACGCATGGGAAAAGCTGTCTATTTTGTAAACTCGTCAGGACCTCAGGCCCCAGCATGTTTTATTAAGACTGGTCCCATAGGCATCTCTCTGCCTGGCATATAACTGCTTTTGGAAGCAAAATAGAAGCTGCATAGAAATCACATTGTTAGAGTAGGTGGTTCAGACACAGGGAACCACTCTTTTCTTTAGAGTGGCAGGAACCATCCTGAAATCCAAGTTCCCGAAGTGAGTTTCCCCAGGAACAACAGTCATACCTATTAGGGTTGATCCTACACAAGTTGTAAATGTCAATGTGTAACAAGCAGCAGAAGGAGCAGAAGTATAACCATGACTCTGAGAGCCTCAGGATCCTCAGCGTGTTTTGTCCCTGTTCGGGTCTTGCTACCTTTCTGTCCCGCCCCAAGGACTGCCCCTCAATGCAATAAACACCATCCTAAACTGGTAAAGCAAATAAATGCAAAGTGTGTGAATCTGTGAATTTGTGAACTGTCTCATGTCTTTTCTGAATAAATTCACTGCAAACTATGAAACTGTATTTTCCTTATTAAGAGTCTTTCTGTCTCCCTCAGGTTCATTTCTGGCTCTCCTGTGGGAACCTCCTGCAGTCTGGTGAAGCCTGCAGATGTCTTCCCAGAGAAGTTGCCTTAAATGCACTAAATAAATTACAGCCTTGCCAAAGAAACAATCTAGTAATCTATGTCTACTTACAATCTAGTAATCTATGTCTTCATTCGCACAGCAATGTATCTAGCAGCAAGCCTATGAGAACTGTTAAAAAGTGATACATTAAAAATCACTTTAGGATATCTTTAACAAATATAAAGTTATCTGAAAACATCTGTGATTTATTTTGGCACTTTTCACAACACTGCAGTTAATTAAGCACATTCATAATTAAAGCAATACTAAATTTCAATAATAACTTAGGTAAAACAAATATATGATCATTTTTCTTATCAAAATGTATAGGCCCTAGGAAAGAAAAAACTTAAGTTTTCAGCACTGCAAGATCACGAGTTCATTAAGTTATTCCATTTATGCACCATCTGTTGGACCGATCACAAACAGACCTGTTACTGCTTTTGAATTTTTAGTACAGATTCTTTTTAAACAAGTCAAATAAATTAGCAAGCTAATATGATTTCACATATATTTCATACTCCTGGCTTCTCTGGGGGAAAATAACCATTAGGACCACACAACATTTGGCTGCCATTTCAGCAAGGAAATGTACAGCCAGATTAGACAGCAGGCACCCGATTCGCCTGCAGTGTGAACCCACCAGTCTCCACGGTGACGGCCTCTCCTCCCTTTGTGTGCTCGCTGCCTGGCCCTGGCAGTCCTCTCCTAGGTATGGTATTTTCTGCCTAACACAGCTCTCTGCCTGAGTAGCAGGTAGAAGAGACTTGTTTTCTAATACAGAAGGAGAGAATTCTTTCTGTCATCCCATTTAACTTCAGTCTTGTTTTTTAGCAGGTGATGTGCATAAGGGCACAAACAGCCACTTGTTTTGTAAAGGATGTTTTATTCCAACACAACCATGTTCATTTAACACATTATCTATGGCTGCTCTTTTAAGTCGAATTTTGTTTCCCTTCCCAAAGTCATATGTTAAAGGTCTAATCCTAATGTCATTTTTCCCTAATGGAAATGGCCGCTGGCAGCTAAAGAACTATCCTCTGCCTTCCTAGAACAGAACTGAAAATTGCATGCTACATAAACCTCCTCAGTGAGCCCTTGTATGAACTGATGTACCCAGTAGATCACACTGACTTAGACAGAGTAGGGATCACACTGACTTAATCACTTCATTTCCACACTACTACAGCACAGACATGAATTTAGCTCTTGGTTTGACTGTTTTCACCTGTGTTCACTGTAATACATGTTTTATTTAAGGCATAGCACACAGAAAGGACAATTATTTCAAAATACTTCACTAGAGATAGGTAGCCATTTTAGACAAAATGGTCTAAGTGTAGTTATCCAAACATATATTTCATTTATGCAATGAAAGAACCAGAGTAAATTAGAGCTGGAAGATTTCTTTATGCAAATTAAATTTGTGTCACACTCACCAATAAAAAAGAAAATGGAACTTGTGGAACTTGTGGTCAAAATCTTCCTTCCTCACCTGAAGCGTGGCCTTAACCAATGCCTAAGAGGGTTATGCAATTTCTAGTTAACTAAGAATACAATTTCAGTCATACAATTGACAAATATATTCAGTGTAATAATGTTCACAGTAATAGCTATGAGAAAATATATTTTCTAGGACTAAATCAATACTGAACAAAGTGAGTGGGTGAGAAACTCTATATAAGTTACCTGGGAAATAATGTTGTAGAAAAAAACCAGCTACACTGACAAGCTAAAGCAACAGGGTGGAATTTATGAAATAACAGGTTTTGGGATCAGAGATGGACCCAGACCAGGGAAGACCCATAACCTACTTGCCAACTCCTGGTGCTGATCTAAGAACCTCAACCTCCTCAGGATGAGAGAACATATTCCTTATCCATGGATGTGGACATTTAAGTCACTATTATATGTAAAATATTGCCAAAGTTTCTGGCTATTTAAACTAGGCCTTCAAAAGAGTAGTTTATATTACCAGTCATTAGAAGACATTTATTCATAGTTTCTGTTTTCCTTTCCTTTTTATGAGAATAAAGTGGCAATGACAGTACACCCTGTTCCCACAATTTGCCAAATTATTGAAACAATCCATCCCAAGCAACAGGGCTGTGGTTAGAAAAGAGAGACAAACACTGTGATGGGGAAAGAGTCACGAAGGGAAGGAGCCATGTGATGTAACTTAGCTCCCCATGACCTGTGGACTCAGGCACACCTGTTCATTCCTGGGTCCCATTAAAATAGGACAACAAAACACAAATGCAGAATCATCTCTCTAGTTTGTCCTCCTAGGAGAGGCAGACATCCTGGTATATATACCCACCTCTTTCCACTAATAAGTGTAGGTGTGAGTTCACTTGTGTGTGCAAGAGAAAAAGAAGTAACAGCCTTTTGATGAGCTCATTTTAAAGAATTGAAATTCATTTTCTACTGGTAATTTGTTTTATTTATCTTTCTTTGAGACCTGGCATTGCAAAAGTGTCAGCTGGCAACTTAATTCCTGTCTGGCCCTCAGAATAACTGCCTGGTCTATTTAATGGGGCTGTAATAAACATCCAGTGAGACACACTGTAAACCACTGGTTTTGAAGGGGACAGCAACACATCAGACACATCCTGAAGAGCTTAGTGGCAGCAGGTAGGGCTTCTGTAATCCTGCAGAAGGAGGGACACTGCAGATCCGACAAATTTCAGTACCTAGCAAGCTGCCTGTATATGTGGAACTTGAAACTACAAAAAGGAGAGCAGAGACACAGAGGTCTTGAGTGCCCTAAGATAAGTTAAGAGTCGATGACCAGCAGCTTCTGCCATATCCACCCGTCTCCATAATGTACTGTCCATGCTCCATGTAATATCCACATGGGAACAGTCCGAGCACGGCGGCCCTACATTCTGCCTGACGTTAATGACAATTTGTTCACAAAGGTAGAAGCTGAAAATGTTCAAATACAGATCAAGTGTAATATAGCCAACACCAAAACACTCCAGCTACTCTTGTCTTCCAGAAACCTGAGTAGGGATCACACTGACTTGATCACTTCATTTCCACACTACTACAGCACAGACATGAATTTAGCTCTTGGTTTGACTGTTTTCACCTGTGTTCACTGTAATACATGTTTTATTTAAGGCATAGCACACAGAAAGGACAATTATTTCAAAATACTTCACTAGAGATAGGCAGCCATTTTAGACAAAATGTTCTAAGTGTAGTTATCCAAACATATATTTCATTTATGCAATGAAAGAATCAGAGTAAATTAGAGCTGGGAGATTTCTTTATGCAAATTAAATTTGTATCACACTCACCAATAAAAAAGAAAATGGTGATGAGGATTAAATGTCCAGCAATAGTGCAAAAGTAAAGTATTTTTATAACTGTCTGTAGGATATGTCAGTGTGGCTAATTAATTTTTGAGGCAGTGTTCTTGGAAAGAATTAATGGAGAGTAAGCTCTATGAATTGCTTGTTAAATAAAAAGAAAGGTTTAAAGAGACTTGGGAAGTGGAAAGGCAACCAGCTTAGCCTTATCAGCTGTACACACATATAATAAAGTAAAACACACTGTATTCATTTTATGATAGTATTATAACTATGTCACCATATAGTTCAACATTCATTTGTTTCTCCTCAAGTCTGTTTTTCATTTTGTATCTCAAATGATAAAGGCTCAAGTATTTACTCATATAATCACGGTGTCATTTTCCCTTAAAAAGTATATATAAACGGAAAGAATATTTTATCACTAGATGTTGATGGGCGTATAGTGCTGTAAAATAAAATAGCTTTTCCATCCCTCAGCTAATAGAGCATGTGAAACCTGCTAACTCTCTAGATAAGGGCCGATATGAAGCAGCTCTGGGCCACGTACCCGCTTCCGTAGATTGCATGTGAGAGTGAGGTTCCTGGAGAAGGAGTTTGCAAATGCTGTGTAAAAGTCCAGGACCTTGAGCAAGGCTTCGCGCTTGATGATGTGCAGGTCGCAGTATGTCAGGGCCCGCACGTTCGCACACGCATGAGCGAGGGTCGTTTCCTTCCAGAAGATGTCTCCAAACACATCGCCTTTCCCTGGAGAACAGTTTAGGACCCACCATCAGTATCCACCACACAGCTCATAACCATGTTTATTCAGTTTCGTGATGACATGGATCTTGCAGCATAATCTTGAGCTGGGGATGTGACCCCATTAATATGCACATGCCACAGTGACACCCTTTCACACACCGAGTGATCAGCATGACCCTGAATCCAGTATTGGATGGAAATGTGGATGGCATGAAAAAAGACAAATCAACAGAGGCACTCAAACTGTCATTGTAACTGCTAACTTCATGTTAACTTTCCCTAGTCTGACTAAAATGATTAAACAACTTTCATTTTTATCGTTTCTGTTACAGATGAAATAAAACACAATATACAAAGATATACTGCTACAGACTTTGTATTTAGAACTGATGTAATACACACACACATATACACACATATATATATATGTGTATATATATATGTTCAGCTACATTGCTTGGTAACGAAGTACTGTGCTGTAAGCAGAGTAAAACTGGCCCATCTCAGTCCCCAGAAGTCCCCTCCCTCCACACCTGCTCACTTTTAGAGAGGTGCAGGGCTCCAGCCTGAGTGTAAAGACTGGAGCTGTGTAAGGCACAGAGGCACAGATGTGCCACCCCATGAACTGCCCCATAAGAAATCTGTACTACAGACATAGGTGACTTTCTGCAAAATCACACAAACTACACATTCATTTCAAAGTACCATCCACTGTGGCCTAAACTGAGCCATCTGCCATTCCAAGTCAAGAATTGTTGGCTCCCCAAATAAAGGGAATGAGGTACTCAGCTGAGGCATCTCTCTACAGTTGCTGGCCCTGGAGTGTAGGCAACTTCTTTCTTTCTTTGAGGTGTTTAGGAAAGTTTTAAAGTGGAAAAGACAGAACATAGGTATAAAATCCTGCCTCAAAACACTCTTTAGATGATCTATTCTTTCTGTAGTCTAGCCAGAAACACTGTTCACTTCATGCAGATTAAATTCAGAATAAGGAAAAAAATTAGAAAGATACAATCCTTCCAGACAATCACACCAGCAGAGAGAAAAGCAGCATAATTAGAACTAAGAGAGGGGGCTGAGGATTTAGCTCAGTGGTTCTAGCGCCTGCCTAGCAAGTGTAAGTTTGTGAGTTTGATCCCCAGTAACTACATACAACATGCTGGGTATGGTGGCTCACTCCTCTCATCCCAGCATTTGGGAGACAGAGGCAGGAGGACTGCTGAGTTTGAGGCTTGCCTGGGCTACATAGTGAGCTCAGGGCCAGCCTGAACTACAAAGCGAGAACCTGTCTCAAAAACAAAAAGTAAATTAATTAATTAAAAAGAGAGGAAAGCAAAAAGCAGGGAAGCCCTGGGAAACCAGGAGACTTGGGATTCAGGAGAAGTAGATGGGAGAAAAAGAGACAGCAGGTGCTACACAGAAAGTGATCAAAGCCGCCATAATCACCACAGAAGAGCCATATTGGTGTTTAATTAATTTTAAGCAATTCATTTGTTTCTGTGCCCTCAAAAAATATGTTTTAACTTCTGTCTTTGAACAAAGATGCAAGGAACTGTCTGACAGCCACACATGTATCCCCTGAGGGAATATTGGGGACCTAGGAACCAGTGGCCTGGAGGGCTGCACTGCATCATGACAACCAAAGGGGAACCTAAGCTACAGGCCTTTCAGGAAAGCTAAGCATCTTCTTACCCAGATGAGTTTCATAAATCTGCACATGGCATTTTCTTGGAACTAGTAATTGCAATTATAGGTATTTTTTAAGTATGAAAGTGTCAAATTTACTTATGGAAATGCTCACTGAAGTGGTATTTTAATAGTCCAATAAAGTACAATGAAAGAAAGGTCAGTGAATAAATTAAAACTTATTAGGCAGGCGGTAAATAGCATAAATTTTTTAAAGTGACGTAAATACTCATTTAAAATAATAAAAGCAGAATATCAATCCAGACATTCAGCATAATCTCATTTTAGATGCCCCACTCTCTCAAAGTCTACATAAATCCACACAGCACAGGAGCACAGGTATTAAAGTGGTAGGCGGTAGGTTCTCTTTGTGTATGGAGCAGTGGATGGATTTGCCTTACATTCTATGCATATTATTTTATAACCCAAAATTCTTAATAGTTTAATACAGTTCCCAATGCTACAAAATAATAAGCTTTGAACAAGCCATTTTGATCAACCTCTTGTCTCTTTCTCTTTAACATCAGTTACTCCATCTTTTCTTACTACACTTATTTTACTTAAAGAAATAGAAAATTACATTTCTTACTGATTTATCTCTATGACACTTTCTCAAATTGCTACTTATAATAAAATCTCTCGCTCATTTATAGACACTCACTACTTTTCAACAACTTGATTTTCACATATGGTACACTTTAATTCCTTTCATTCAATAATTTCACTTCTGGGAATCAAACCAAAGATTAGAACCAACATAAGTAAAATTCACAACAATGTTATAAAATATACCAATAAAGAATTCAATTAAAAGACTAGATGTCTAAAAACAACAGAAATTGTAGGTAATGTATGTAAAGTATCAATAGAGAATTAAAAGATTTGAAATAACATGTAAAAAATACCTTATATTGGTAAATGAAAAAATAATACAAAGAATTATATTGTTATGGTAACAACTATAAAATAAAACTTAAATACCAAAACTAACAGGTTATCAAGAAATACATTTTTTCAGGCCGGAGGGTTAGCTCAGTGGTTCCAGTGCCTGCCTCACAACCACAAGGTCCTGAGTTTGATCCCCGGTAACCACACATAATGCTGGGCATGGAGACATGCCCACCAATAATCAACACCGCATACCACAATGCCGGACATGGTGGCTCACGCCTGTAATCCCAGCACTCGGGAGGCAGAGACAGGAGGATTGCTGAGTTCGCGGCGGCTTGCCTGGGCACCATAGTGAGCTCAGGGCCAGCCTGAACTACAAAGCGAGACCCTGTCTCCAAAAAGCAAAAGCAAAAAAAAAAAAAAAAAAAAGAAATACACTTTTTCTTCCCTTCTTAAGAAATTTTTTCATGATAAAGCCAAAGTATCTTATATATTTTAATTATAGTCTCATGAAAAGTATTTTATTAACTTGCCAACATAATAAATTGATATAAAGGACAGAGAGATAGAAGGCCAGAAAAATAGATTTAAGTAATAGCAACAATGACTTAAGTGGTATGTTAACTGATTTTCTCTGAGTACTGCTTTCCAAATTTCCTTATAGTAAATCTGCATAAATGCTATTTAAAATTAACTATTTTAAAAGATGTTTTCTTACATTGTTAATAGCATTTAAGTCATAAAATATGTACACAGATACATAGAATACTATATTAACATTCACTGATTGCTACGTAAATAGTTTGAAGATAATCCAGATGAAAATGTAACTCCCTCACATCAGTATAGACCAGGGGTGGCGAACCTATGGCACATGTACCACAGTGGGCTGTTGTTATCGAAAACCCTGAAAGTTTTGCCATGACAGACCCTTTTTAATTGTGGAGGCATTTAAATATACATTATATATTTCATTTTACCCAACTTGTGAAATTAAAATTCTACTCCTTTTTCTACCCAAAAGTTTTACACATTAAATTATTTAGCTTTTTGGCCTTATGAGGAAATAAGTCTCTGATGTGGAAAAGAATAATAAGAAACTAGACTGTTCATTCATAATTAGCCTCACCCCCTGCTGCACCCCCTAAAATTTAGTAGAGCATCACAAAATCAACCAATGTGACTAATTTTATTCCCAATATCAGAATTCACTTTAATGATAAGCAATAATAACTATTCCATGTCTTAGAATTTCCATTAGGATCTGCAATATTCAAACTGGATATGAATATGATCAATCATTTCAACATATGTTGGCATTATTTTGCTTTCTACATCACCTGATGATACTCAGTGCACAACAAACTTCAGCGGACTGTTAGAAGAGGGACATGAGTTCATTACTGAAGGCACCAAAGCTGGCAGATGACCTCCCTCAGGACATATCATGCACATTTACACGAAACAGCAGAAGCCACGGGCTGTGGAGACACGGGATTATGCACAGACATCCAATAAAGAAGGCTCTTTCCCTTCACACAGATTTTACATACTTTGAAGATTTGGAACTCTATTCATTTTCATGACTATAGAATATTTGATGCTGGTTTTTAGGTCAGCTCCTGCTGGGTGCACATAATCTCAGCTATAAACATTTTAGAGCTCAAGTGAAGTAACCTCCCTCATAGCCCTAAAATAGGAGAAAAACTCGCACCGAACATGAAAGTTGTTGTTTGGTCTATTTATATTTTCTCAGTTCTTTGCATCAAGTCTTATGAAGTATTTCACTGTTAAACCACAGGAAACAGGGTCATAAAATAGAAGTTAATGTTAAAGATTCATATAGTAGAAAACTATAAAATTAAAGACAAAATACAGATAGCTACAATATAATTAAAGGAGTCATAAAAACAATGGTATGTTTAAGTACTGATTTCACAGCCAGATTTTTTTATTGTGAAATACATTCTTTGGTAAATCAAAGATATGAAAAAGATGAATGCATAAAATTATCAAGTTACTCATCAGTGAGTATAGTTAATTAATATACTCACCACATTCCTAATGAAGTACCATTTGAATTTTACTGGTTTTCTGTTCTTGGGGCTATAATCATGGGTGTATTTGATAGTTCTTCTGAACAATGTATTTAGTGCATATAAAATGTTACCTCTTTTTAAAGATTCAATTTTACTGCACATACCTGAGGTTTACATGTGATATTCTAGAAACATATCAATAATAAAATGCTTTTAATAGAGAAGCAAAGCAACATGTCCTTTGCCTCACATACAGACTGTTTGTAGGTATATCAATAGCAACTGAAATCTACATGTTTAACAAAAATGGTTGAATGTTATTAGATTTCTCATGCTGCACATCAGGTTTCTTAGACTTGCTTCTTCTACATATCTGCTACGTTCTATCTATTACCTGTATCTGCCTATTTCTATCCTCCCTATCCTGACTGTGGTAACTGTCACTTGATTCTCTACTTCTATATAGTTGATTTTTTCCCTAGACTCTACATATAAATGAGATCACACAAATTTTTATTTATGGATCTGGCTTATTTCAATTAGTATATTACTCTCTGTGTTCATCCATTTATCAAAAATGTTAGAATTTCCTTATACAAGGGTTATTACACACATCCTCTCTTTCTCTCCCTCCCTCCCTCTCTCGCCTTTCTCTCTCTTTCTCTCCCTCTCTCTCTTTCCCTCCCCCCTCTCTCCCCCCAAACCTACACTTTTACTCTTTAATCCATTCTAGACACTTAGTTTGTTTTCTTATCTTGGATGCTGTGAATGAGGCTGCAATAGACAGGCAAGTGCACACACCTCTACAAGATATTTCAGCTTCTTTGGGTCTAAACTCAAAAAGTGATTGCTAGGTCACATGGTACTTCTATTTTTAACTTCATTAGGAAAATCCATGCTGTTTTCCATAACAGCTCTATGTCAATCAACAAGCTATATGTCAATTAACAATGTGGGTTTTCCTTTTATTCACATTCTAGGAATTAGTTGTGATATCTTGAACTCTTTGTAGTAGTCATCCTAACAGGTCTAAAGTACTATTTTATATTGTTTTTGCTGTCCATTTCCCTTATAATGGTGTCGAGAACCTTTCCATACTGGCCATGTTATAATTCTTGTTGTGATGCTTTATTTTTAATAGAGTATTTGGGTATTTGTTGTTGTTAGATTAAGTATAGGCATTCTTTAAAATTTTAGTGATGAACCACTCACTAGATGTGAGATTTACAAATACTTCTTTCAGTGGATAGGCTGTCCTTTCCTTTTTGGATTGTTTTGGTTGACATACAGAAAGATTTCAGAGTGATGTAGCCCCACATATTTATTTTTCCTCTTCTAGCTTGAGTTTTCAATGTGATATACACAAAATTACTGCCAAGACAAATGCTAAGCTTTTCCTCCGCTTAGGAGTTTAATGGCTTCAGGCCTACATGTATGTCTTCTATGCATTTTAGTTGCTTTTTGTGTATAGAGAAAGGCAAGGGTCCAACTTCATTCTTTTGTGGAAATCCAGTTTTCCACCACCATGTTTGAAGAAACTATTCTTTCCCCTATTGTATCTTCTAGGTGCCTGTGTCATGACTGCATGTATTTCTAGACACTCTGTTTCTTTTATCTGTTTCTGTTTTTGATGTGAAGCCATACTATTTTGATTACTATAATTTTACAGTGAAATTTTAAATCATAATATGTGATATCATCAACTTTGATTTTTTTTCTCAGTATTGCTCTGACCAGGCAGGGTATATGTGTGGTTCTACAGAAAATTTGATACAATATTTTTCTGTCTCTGTGAATATATCATTGAAATTTTAATAGAGATTTAATGGAAAACGTCTACTGCCTTGGGTAGCATGGATATTTTAGCAACACTGATTCTTTCAATCCATGAACACACAGTATTTTTCCACTTAATTATCTTTTTCAATCTCTTTTTCATCAATTTTTTAGAGTTACCCTTTTTGGTAAAGTTATTCTTTTTTTTTGAGATAGGGTCTCACTTTGTAGTTCGGGCTGGTTCTGAGCTCACTATGTAGCCTAGGCGAGCTTCGAACTCAGCAATCCTCCTGTCTTTGCCTCCCAAGTGCTGGGATTACAGGCATGAGCCACCACACCTGGCACTGTGGTGTGTGGTATTGATTGCTGGTGGGTGTGAGTCTCCACGCCCAGCATTGTATGTGGTTTCTGGGGATCGAACTCAGGACCTTGTGCTTGCAAGGCAGGTGCTGGAACCACTGAGCTCACTCTCTGGTCCTGGTAAAGTTATTCTTAAGGATTTTATTTTTTGATGATATGTGAACATTTTCATTTCTTCTACAAATAGATCATTGTTCATGTATAGAAATCCCACTGATTCATTTACTATTATAAGAGTTTGTCATGGAATATTTAAGATTTTATACATGTAGGATCACATCATCTGCAAAGAGGTATAATCTTCCATTCTGATTTGGGTGCCTGCTCTTTCTCTTCCTTTTAATCTAACTGCCCACACTTTGACTTCCAGGGCTCTGCTGAAAGGAAATAAACAGAATGTGTATCCCTGCCTTGTAGAGTATCTTAGTGGAAAGACTTTAGTTGTTGCCTATTGATTTTGATGTCATCGCAATAGACCTGCCTTACAGGAAATATTTAAATAAGTTTTCAGTCAGGAAAAAAGGATGATAACTGCTATCATGAAAACATACCAAAGTATAAACTCAATAGCAGAGGTAAATCCATAGGCAAATTAAGCTATTCCATTACAATAATGGTGTGTAATCTTTCAACTCTCTAACACAAATTTTAATATTAAAGTGGTCTAAAAATACCTCTAGCTACAATAAGTTAAGGTATACTTCATATAAAAAGATGTGAATTTTGACAACAGTCTGAATAAGGGGGTAAAGTTTTAGAGTATTTGTATGCAGCTGAAGTTATCAGCTTAAAACAATCTATTATAACTATAAAGTGTTTCATATGGGCCCACAATAACTATAAAGCAACAAAAATCTATATCAAAAACACAAATAAGAGAAAGGAATCAAAATAGCTCTAAAGAAAATCACTCAATCATAAGGGTAGAGAATAAGAAAGGGATAGATCTACAAAACAACCAGAAAACAAATAACAATAGGAATAATTAATTTTAATCTATAAATAACTCTGAATGTAAATGCTTTAAACAATCCAATCAAAGGACACAAAGTGGCTGAACAAATTAAAAAGAAACAAGATCTAACTACATGATGCCTGTAGTCTATCTCCTTCAGCTTTCAGGGTGCACACAGGCAGTGAATGAAGGGTGAAAGATGTCCCAGTAAATAAGACCAAAAGAGCTATGCTATGTTACATCACATAAAATAGATTTCAAATAAGAAAAAAACTGTCATAAGTGTCAAAGAAACTCATTATCTTACGATAAAAGGGGTCAATTTATCAAGAGGGTATAACAACGAAAATATGTAGGTGGAAAACTATAAATGTTTCCCAACAGTGGAAACTATAAATGTTTATAAAGAAAATGTGTATAGACATAAAAGAGAAAGTGTTCAGTATTACAATAACATAAGTTGCTTCAACACCCTACACTGAAGAATCAGTGGGTCAACTACACAAAATGAATAAGGAAATGCTGAGCACAAACTATATTCACTGTATTTACTAGTCAGCCCTTCACTCCAAAGTTGGCGACTAAACTTTATTAAGACTGCACATGTACTAAAGTATTTATAATATAGTCAAATAGTCAAACTGTTTATAATCCAACAAAACTATCCATTATTAAATATGGATATGTAGTCCAGGCTGGCCTCGAACTCATGGCAATCCTCCTGCCTCTGCCTCCTGCTGGGATTACAGGTATGCACCAGCATGCCTCACTAAATTATATGATTTTAAACAGACTTTGGCTATTTTCAAAGTACAAACATCAAAAAGTAACACTTTGAAGAGAATAGAAATATAAAAATTTAAAAATCTTAATTAGAATAGAATCATCTAAAACATTTAGAAATGATGACTGTTCTTCCTTAGTAGTTGAAGTCTCACAGTCAGTCTGTTGAAATTACAGTGGACATGTTTTGAGAAAAGACAACAGTAAATCTACCAAAAAGTAAATAATTTAGTTTGTAGGTATTTATTTACATACACAAAAATTAAAACAAATAGTTTTTATTAAGTAGAGTTAAAAACAATTACAAAAGTAATTATCTTTCCAAAATAGAAGAAATGGTAATAAATTGGCTGAAAATCTCAAGTCTGGCACTGTATTTGCTAGAAACAGAATACATATGAGGGTAATCCAAACACATATCTACATCAAGAAAGTCATTGGGATCTTAAACTCTTCTGTTTTCTTTTTTAAGAAAAAGAATATAAATTGAGGCCAACTACAAGGTTTATATTACAACGAAGTCATCCTGTTTGTAGCCATCAAACAGAAAGAACAATGACTACCTGTCCCATCAGTCAGTACATCTGACATCCCAGCTCTAACTCAACTAATTATTCAGTCAGTGACCCCAATGCTGGAGATTGATCCAAAAGAATCAAAAGTACAATCCCAAAACATATTTTACTACCATGTTCACTATGGTGTAATTCACAATAGCAAGATATGGATGTAATCTATGTGGTCAGATTAATGGATAAAGAAAATGGGATATATATATATATATTATAATATATGAATATTATTTAGTATTCACAAGAAAGAAATTACCCCACTGATATGAAGGGATTATGCTAAATAAGGCAGTCACAGAAGGCCAAGCACTGCATGATTTTATTTACAGGAAGTCTGTAATAGTCAAATGGAAGAACACAGTATTGTTTGCTAGGGAACAAGGGATGGCAAAAATGGGGAGTTATTACTCACTGGTACAAATTTTCAGTCATGTAAATGAATTTAAGTTCAAGATATCTGTTGAAAATGTAGAGCCTAGAGCTAACAATATAGCGCTGTGAACATCCAAGTTTGTTAAGGTGATAAATGCCGTGACCATATACCGAAATGATGACACAGGAAACTTTGGAAGATACTGACTATGTCTCTGTCTATTACCATGACTGCAGTGTGGTATCACGGGCATTTGCTCTGTCAAAACTCCTGAAATGCACACATATTCCACCCTGTTCAGAGAATGTCAACACTTAGAAGGATGGAACAGTTGGCAAAAGGGCTGACCCAAGTCCCAAGGCACCTGGACACAAGAAATAGAGTTACAGACTTCCCCTTTCCCTGAAAGATTTGTTGAAAACATGCCATTATGGTGCTGAACTCAACAATGCCATTAGAGAAACCCTTTTTTAAATAAAAGGAAGATAAATTAATAAAATTAATATAAGTAGTCTCCTTTTAATTAAAATGAATCATTGTACGATTTCAAAAGTTTATCCAAAAATTTCCAATAACAGAGCAGTTTTTTATAATTTGATGGTTGCAACATAGGCAGCAAATCCAGACATGTTTGGACTTACACTCAGCTTTCTTCACCAAGAAGACAACAATACCTCCTTCCCAGGGTTCATTACAAGATTTGATGTAAAAATGCACATAAAACATGGAGTATTCAGAAAATATCTACTGATATTTTAAGTAAGACTTTCAAAGGAACTTGAGTATATCCTTCAAAATATACTTTAAAACTATTGATAAATGGGCTAGAGAGTTAGCTCAGAGGTTCCGGTGCCTGCCCGCAAGCGCAAGGTCCTGAGTTCAATCCCCAGAAACCACATACAATGCTGGGTGTGGAGACTCATGCCCACCAGCCATCAATACCACATACCACAGTTCCGGGCGTGGTGGCTCACACCTGTAATCCCAGCACTCAGGAGGCTGAGACAGGAGGATTGCTGAGTTTGAGGCTTGCCTGGGCTCCATAGTGAGCTCAGAGCCAGCCAGAACTACAAAGCGAGACCCTGTCTCGAAAAAAAAAAAAAAAACTATTGATAAATATTAAGATCAAAATGTATGCATGGACTTCATATTTTATTTAAATAGGGAGGAGATACTATTATTAACCACAGATATGATTCTTCTTTGATGCCTTTAAATGTTTATATTCTCATAAGATCAATTCTGATTAGTAGAACTGTTCTAATTGTTGGCAAAACAAATCCCACTTGGGCCGGAGGGTTAGCTCAGTGGTTCCGGCGCTTGCCTCGCAAGCACAAGGTCCTGAGTTCAATCCCCGGTAACCACATATAATGCCAGGCGTGGAGACATGCCCACCAACAATCAACACCGAATACCACAATGCCGGACGTGGTGGCTCATGCCTGTAATCCCAGCACTCGGGAGGCAGAGGCAGAGGCAGGAGGATTGCTGAGTTCACGGCGGCTTGCCTGGGCACCATAGTGAGCTCAGGGCCAGCCTGAACTACAAAGTGAGACCCTGTCTCAAAAAGCAAAAAAAACACAAAAAAAACAAAAACAAATCCCACTTTTAGGAATTATAGCTAAATCCTGTTTAGTGGACTGAATTTAGTTTTTCTGCCAGGTCAATACCAGTGCATGAATTAGATTCCTTTTCAATACTAGAGAGCAAGAAGGGAGTGACTTATTCCATGCTTGAGCTAAGTAGCACACTTTTGCCCCTCTTGTTTTCTTAATCCAAATCGCCAATTAACAGTAGCAAAATATACCCCCAGTCCACTATAGATTTAAATTAAGGCTATATCTAAGTTTTTAATGAATGCATTTTACTAGAAGGATGTGTCAAAGAGAAACAGAGAGTAGGCCATATCTCAAAATGAAATAGAAAATGGCAACACAGTATGATTTATAAATTAGCAGAAGTGAAACAGTAATGGAAAATGTTCTGTGCCAAAGTTTATTTGGGTTACTGAACAAACCTTGACTGAGAACCTGCACAAGAGGTCCTATCAGAGATGGAAGACACTAAAATGAGCATGATCTCTCAAGTGTTCACAGGTAGATAAAGATGAAAAACTGGAAGTGTTGCTGGTGGTTAGGGTGAAGGGCTACATGGCCCAGCTTTGGGATCTACCTGGGGCATGGGCAGAGCAGAGTCTTCCTGGGTGAGTCACGCAGGAGTAGTCTGCAGGTCTATGCCTGGTCTCTTCACTTTCCTGTTTAGTAATGCTCTCTGCTCTGCTTCCCAGCTGGCATGATATTTCAGCTTCGGAGCCAGTTAACCATGGATCGAATCTCTTAAATATGAGTCAGTTACTCCTGTTCTCTTCAAGTTGTCGAGGTCGGGTATTTTATCCAGCAACAAGAAAGCTGACTAACCAGAAAACTGGTACCAGGATGTGGCAGACATCCCTGCCAGTACTATAGGGCTATGAGTGGCACATGCTTCTTGCCTCCCCTAGTTCAGCTACACTCTTTTATATCAGGAGTCAAACCAAAGCTTTACATGACTCAAACGGGTATGTCAACTAGCAGAGTTGGGCTAGTATTGCTCCTTTGCTAATAGCTGTCAGCACGGCCTAAAACCTGTTCTGTGAAGTGGCTCCACTGAGTTACATGCAGCTGAGGTCTGCGCCAGTTAAATCCTCTACCCTGAATTATGACCTCTCACTGACCTGGTAAGTTGCTTAGTAACTGTACCTGATCCCGGTGCCTATTTGTTCTTTCCAAGCAAGATAAGCAGCCTAACAGCCCTGTTTCATGCACGTGAGATGTTCAGCAGTATTTCACTAGATGTCTTCTAAGCACAACTGGCTCCCTAGTCCTTCCCATAACTGCATTCAAGAATTTGCTGGATGCACTTGGGACCTTTGTCTTGCTGCCATCAGCAGCACTGATTAGGTTCCAAGACCCAGCTGCTTCATTTTAAGTCTAGTTTTTGGTTTTGTTCTTTCGACTTGTGCTGTGGTGGCTGCCTTTAGAGGTTCTGGCAATGTCCCCTTCATCATTCCCTACACCAAGGAAGCAGTGGTCATTGCTGGCAATGTGCCTAATCATATGGTTTAGAAGTTTTTGGAACTGGTATATGGGAGGAAAAGTTTGGAGACTTGGGATGGAGAAGCCTTAGCATAGAGTAAACTGTGTCTGATGAATGATTATGGTCAGACCTCAGAAGACCAGAATGTCGACAGGAAAGTGGACAGTAAAGGCTAGACTCAGGAGGCTTCACTGGTGAACAAGGATCTCACTAGAAGTTAGAACAGAGACCACATGTGCCTCACTCTGGCAGAAAATTATATACCTTTTCCCTATGTCCTGAGAATTTGTAGGAAACTACAACTAAGGGAAGTGGGCTAACTTATCTGGCAAAAGAAATTTCAAGGCAGCTCACCATTCAGGCTGTAGGATGGATGCTGTCAGATGCTTTTAACCAGGTTTACGGGGGAAGCTGGGAGAAAGGCAGAACAGGTAGCTGGAGAAACTTAGATTTTGGCAGAGTGAACCACGTGTCACATTGGAGCCAACAGAGGTGTGGCTGCTGAAGCTATCAGTGTGATGAAAAGTAAACCAAGCACTATGTACTGGGAAAAGAAGAAAGGTTCCTTGAGAACATTTCAGGAATTAGCAAGACGCTACGCACTGGAGGCTCAGGTGTGAAAAATAGTCAAACTGTAATTTGAGAAGAGAATTGCTGGGGCCTGTTTGAGAAAGGGCCCCTCAGAAGTTGGCTCTCTGGGATTCACTGTGCTGTACTCAGCTGTCCAGTTACTTAGAAGTGGCTGAAGACACGGACCACAGGCTCCCACTTCTACCACCAGCAGACCTGTGGCATCATCCATGTGACGCTAGTTCTCCCACCATGCAGAATGCTAATAACTGCTGGATATTTGAGACTTCCACACAGATTTCAAAGAAAAGTCTAGGAGACCAAGAAAAGAACCCCTGAGAAGACAGGTGTGAAGGGCCAAAAATGAAGCCATCAGTGTGGTGGAGGCCTTGGGAAGTCAGAGGTCAGGAACATGGAAACCTTGTGAAGGAAAACTGCAAACCATCAGTGAAGTGAATCTAAGAGAGAAGGCCACAGGGGCTACTTTTGGCAAGGGCATAGGAGGGAAGCTGCTCAAGCCTTTTGGAAGTCACATTTTAACATGATGTATTTGTCCACACCAGTGACAGAGCCCACAAAACTTAATGTTTTCCCTGTTTGGATTTGGAGTTGATTTGACCAACTCTTTTCTATTCTTTTCTTCCTCCCTTTTTGGAATGGGAGTGTTTACCCTGTGACACTGTACCTTAGGATTGTGTCACTTTTTTAAACAAATTTATGGATAAGAGTTTTCCTTGAGGCTCAGAAGAATCTTGGACTTTTGAAAAATGTTGCAACATTTGAAACTTTGGGAAAAGGACATTTCCAGTTGTATGCAGCATAGTTGTATTATGTTAGGCAGCACTGCAAACTAGTTATTGTTTTTATTTGGAGATTAAGTATGGCTTAAGAAGATGTGTTTGGGAATGAAGTTGATAAGAACTGGAATGTGGTGGACAATGTGGAGTATCAATGGGTCCGTCTTTGGGATCTACCACAGGGACTAGTTACCATATTTCTAGGTGCATCTGGGAGGTTCATGCAGGCATGGCCATGGATTCTATGTCCAGTCCCTTGTCTTTTCCTTTCTTGTACTACCCTCCTGCTCTGCTTCCTGGCCTCTGTGAACTAAACAGCTCTTCCCTAACTTCCACCACGAAGTTTCTGCCTTGGACCTGATGACCACAAACTGAATCCTCTGAAACTTTGAGTCAGATTAAGCCACTCCTACTTTACCTTACAGTGTCCAAAAGGAGGAGGCTGAGGAGTGCAGTGCTAGAAACCCTGTAGCATCACACACGCTGGAAGCATAGAATGGAGGCAGCTCACCCAATATGGGTAATAGAGACAAGACCAGAAAAAGAGGAAGCATGATCTGAACAAGGGAACGGGGTATTCAAAAGCTCTGAGAAAGAACGTGACAGAACTCAGGAAGCCTCTTGAAATCCAATATGGTAGGAATGGGTAGTGGAGAGAATGGCACAAATCAGGCTGGCACAGAAGCCAAAGATGAGGACCGAAATGATCTCGGAGGCTGTGGCAAAAGTGACAGTTCATCCTCTAGTGCTAGGCATGGTAGGAAATCTAATGAGGAAACCGATATATTTTAAGATAATTATTTTGGTGGCAGCATGACTAGAATTAAGTTGAGGCTGAGGACAGATTGTAAGCAGGTCAGTCTTTTAGGGAGCACGATTCAGGACCAAAATTTTAAGGCACCTATCACAGTGAGGAATATTAAAGACAGGATTCAGAGCTACCAAATAAGATAACTAAAACTTAGTTTTGAAGGTTTCTGGGGAGATAGTTTGAAGTTAGGCTTAAACTAACAACACTGTAGCCTTGTGTATTATCAAAAATATTTTAAGGCTGAAAAACTCTTTAAAGATACACAATTTTCACAGTTCAGTATCCAAACCACAGAAAAAATTGTTACCAGAAGAAAACAATATTCTGTAACTTTGGAAAAGCCCTTTAAGGTGTCTAAAGTGTGAAGCACTTGCTTCCTCATAGCAAGTTTATACAAGAAAACTCTGAACCACTGCATTAAAGTCACATTTTCACAGATTTTTCAAATAGCAAAATACTATTCATTCACCTCTCAAGTTTTTTTTTTTTTTTTTGGAATAAGTAAAAGAAGCAGATTTTCAAATTTGAGAACCTTCTTTGATAAGTTTCTTCTGATAATACGCAAATGTTAACAAAGATGGATTTTAAATAACTAGTTCTAATTAAAGTAGAATCTTGACGTAAGTGCTAAAAACTTTCTTAAGTTCATTTAATTTCTGTCTTTTCCTTCCTGTTACACCTCCTTCCAGCAAGCCTATAAAAACATTTAACATTTCTATTCAGATACTACATAAACAAGCTTAGCTCTCTTGGGAATTAGAAGTTATAATTAAAAAGCTTAAGATAGAGACTGTCTTAATGTAAAAACTCTAACCCTGCAGTTCTAATAACCAATAAAGACAGAAAAGACAAAATGTGAATATGTACAAAAAAGCACGTTAGGAGTGTGGTCTATTATTAGTGGGGAAATGCTATTCTTATATCTCTGAAAGGTGCAATATACATGTCAAGACATTTAGAAGTAACCTGGCTATAACAACCACACCAATAAATCTGTTCAGATTAAGTAATTACACAGTAGAACCTAAAAAGTAAGAAGAAATTAAAGAATATAAAATATTATGTATGCATCATGAACTTAATTTGGAATTCATTGTGTTTTATAAAAAGTAGGAAGGTTAAAAGAAGGGGGGAGGTATAAGAAGTAAAAGAACTTCAGTCGATAACAGACATGAACTGCAATTATATTAATATTCCCTATTCAGAAAAACACCTTGAAGCCATCCTCCAGCATTAAAAAAAGAAGCATTTGTTGACTACACTTTTTTTAATCTTTCCATTAATTAGTTATGCTTCAGAACTTCCTCATTAAACTCCTTAGCACTTTGACACATCGAAGAATTATGTACCTTCCAAGAACCTGTAAGGAGGCACAGATCCAAAAGAATTAAACCTCACCTGTTTGGGGATTCAGAGATTCCAACTAATTTTAAAACAATCTCCTTTTTTTACTTTCAAATGGTTAATGAATACGTCTGAGAGATAGCAAAGCCTGATAAGTAAAGGTTAGAAAATCTAATCAACTTACTCATTAAGGTAGAAACTAAAGACAGAGCAGTGTACAACCTGATATTTTTACAATGTTTGAACTTGGAATTGTTTCAAAGTTAAGCTATTCAAATAAGAAGAGGAAGAAAAAAAGGAGGACCAAGAAACAAAGAGACAGTCCTTAAAATGTCAAATGTGACACTGTGAATTAGCATTTTTCAATATTCCTTAAATCATTGTTAAGGAATCTTAATGTTAAAAAAAATTCTAATTTGACTGCCTCTTGGCTGAACCAGCTTTTCTTAGAGTCCAGGGAGATAAAAATAACAGAAAGAAGGTTGTCAGTGAGGTACTTATACAGTTTAACTCATTAGGCCAAGATATGAAAAGTCTCGGAATCCTGAGATTCTTTGAGGGAGAACAAAAGGCACAAACTCAAAGAAATAAAAGGTGACAGATACCTGATGAGACTGGTCTAATATCCAGTAAAAATGAATACACTGTATTCATTTTTACTGTGTCACTGAGCAAAACCAGTTGCCATTTTATTTTAAAATGAAAGGAAAATGCATTTTGTCTGTCTCTCTGACCAAATGCTTCCATTTCAGCAGGCCCAGGAGCACTTTGCTGCGGGCTTTCTCCAACCCTGCTTCAGAAACCGTGTGTCCAAGGTCCAGCTGCAATGAAGCCAATGGGGCAAGCATGACCATGCGTATGGCTGTGGTGGTGTGAGCTTCTCTGAGCATTACCTTGGTGTCAGCTCTCCCACCAACCCTTGTTGGCAGGGACTTTCAGGAAAACATCCTTCTGAAGCTGTGTCTTCTCCTTTGTAAGGAAACAAAAATGGCTGTCCCCTGGGCATTCCTCACTTTACCTCTGAGGACCATGCTGGTGACATATACACACTAGGAAGGGTTGTTTACACTTCATTATACTCCAGTGAGCAAAGCAGGACAAGTGTCTTTTGGCACTGATCACACCCCATGTGTCAATGGTCAAACATCATCTTCTTTTCCTTTGGTTTGTTTTTATTTTTCACGGATGGGTATAGAACCCAGGGTTTCATGAATGTCCAGGCAGTGCTTAACCACTCAGCTCCAGGTCTAGGTCCTGCCAGCATATTTTTAAAAAGTAGTTTCTAGAAGGAATTGAATGGTCACTATAATGTTATCTATAAACAGTTAAGGAAGGAAAGGTACAAAAAGCAGTATTCGGGTATCTCCAGCCCTGAGCCATTTTCCATCAATCACAATTTTTACAGAAGCAGTTTTCCTAGGAAAAGCCATTTCTTCCCAATTCTAAATTCTGTCTTTTTCAAGTAATTGTGCCTTCTGAAATCAGTTTTTCATTTTTTGGTTGGATTTGAGATCAGTTTTTCTTTGGAGATTTCTAAAATCCATCATTCAATCTTTTGCCATATGAAAATAGTGGCATTCAAGCTATGGTAGGTTGACCTTGGTAGCTAAGAATCCAATGGTTTAGAGATGAAACTCATTTTTCATGAGACACAGGCCATGAAAAATGTGATCAAAATGAACCTGACATGTTTTGCAATTCTAACTTATTTTACCTGAGAAAAAAACAAATGATTCTCCTCTGACCTCATTATTGCTTCTTTTTATATCTAGGTGAATTTCTTGTCCCTGCTGCAGAAGTTCGAGCAGAAAGTGATCTACAAGTTCAGTTGGCAAATTTTTTTTTACCAAGATGTACATCTTGCAGTATCCCCAAATATGTAAACCTCAGGCTGTGATCGACTTTAGTTTAAAGGAACTGTCCTGTGACTGCCCATGTTTAATCAAACCTTCATGCAGCCCATTAAGCTCTGACCAGTACTAATGTCCCTTGCTGAAATAGCGTGACTAGTTCCTACAAAGATTCATCATCTCATTAGTGGCCCAATTTCCAAAGTCACCAAGCAAAGGAAATTCATGTTTAGAAATCTGAGAAGCAAAATCTCTACAATTGCTCTGTGTTTCAACTACATGAGGAAAGTTCACAGTACCTAAAATAGCCACCACCTCATCATCCTGGATGACTTCCAAGGAGCCTGACACCACGAAGCAGAGGGCATCCACACTCTCCCCAGCGTGGTAGATGAGGTCCCCAGGAGCACAGTGAATGGTCTGGAACTCTACTGCCAGGGCGCGCAGACACCCATCGCTGGCCAGTCGGAAAGCAGGATGCTCATTAAAAACCTTCCGGTTCAGATGGACACAGATGTCTGCTCTCATGTCCTTGGGGCAGATGGAGAGGACCTGGAGAATGTGAGAGGTGGATACGTGAGTGGGGAAAAGAATGAGGCCATTTCAGGCACAAAAAATCTGACAAACTATGGTGCTGATTATGCTTCCCACCATGCTGGCACCAGGAAGATAATGTGGATGGGACAAGATCTGCTCTCAAGCAGCTAATAACCTGGTGAGAAAGGAACCTGTGTTCATAGGAACCACTATGATGCAGCCTTACATAGTACATGCTGTGAGTGAAAACTGTATCTCCCCACAGCAAGCACACAATCAAGAGGAGGCTCAGAAAGAAAGTTAGTATCATTTATGGGGTCAACTAAAATAGGGCATTAGCATTCATTTTTGTTTAACCGATGTTTAAGCAATGTTTACTAAGTGAATGAAAATTTAGGGTTATGGACACCTATCCACACTGGAGATACATTCCCACTAACCAACCTCAGGAACACAAAATCAACAAAAGCACACAAGGAGTCTACATCATGGATGAAGATTACACCACAGGTGTATTTTCTTCTGCCTGAAATAGTTTCCTTTTCCAAACAAAATGTTTGGAAGAGGAGTAAGTTTTTCCCCAGCTGTCCATAAAGCTCATGTAATAGGTAACTGGGAATGTCAGTGCCAGCTAGGTGGACACATCATTTTCCACCAAAGTCCTTGTTCCTTACTACTCTTTGACCCCTCAGGATTTCCAACAGGCAGTAGCAGAATTTAAAATCAAGGTATTCACAAGGAGAGGACCAACTGGTAGACCCAAGCTAGGAAGCACTACATAGAGAGAGCTTTCGTTGGCTGTAGCCTTCTGATGAGGCATTTAAATACTCGTATGAGAATGGATATTATCGTCACTGAACCAGAACATCTTTGAAGAAATATGACACAGAATTGAGTGTTACCCATTTTGGAGATGCAGTTGCAAATTCATTTAGAATCTTTCCATGACCATCTTGGTGAACTGTTCTTTATATTTTGATTTCATAGGAGTTCAAGCTTTCAAAGTTGAAAATGAGCTCATTTCCTTCATTACATGATACTTTAATATAAAAGTTCTTTACCTGTGATAATTTTACTCAATCTTTTAAAATAATACCTAAGGCTCATTTACATCTTCAGTTTCTCATACCAGAGAAAAGATACGATATTTACAGATCTGTGACCTATTTATTTCATTTATGAGTATGGCCAGAAGGTACATCCATTTGAGTATAAACGACTCAAACTTAGCTCTAGATTATGGTAGATATTATGGAACGACTATTTAGCTCTAGAATATAGGGTAGATATTGTGAAATGACTATTTAGCTCTAGAATATATGGTAGATATTGTGAAATAGAAAATATTCAAAGGGAAATGGGGTATAGAGGTAACAAAGGGGAAAAAAAAAAAACATGATGGTAGGGGCCAGGGATTTAGCTCAAGTGGTACCGCATCTACTTTGGAAGTACAAGGGCCTGAGTTTAATCCCCGGTAACCCCCCAAAAATATGATGGTAATAAAAATAAAAAGGAAACAAAGCTTATGTATATGGGGGCAGAGGACTGTAGGGTGGGTGGAGGAAGAGACAAAATGAGAATTAAATTGTGTCATATACTGGTACAAATTCTCAATACCATGTGTGATCATGACGTGTACATATAACATACCAATAAAGATTCAAATTTTTAAAAAATACCTAAGGCTTGGGGCCGGAGATTTAGCTCAGTGGTCCCAGCACCTGCCTAGCAAGCACAAGGTGCCTGGTTCAATCCCTGGTAACCACATACAACAATACTGGGTGTGGTGACTCACACCCACCAGTGATCAGTACTACACACCACAATGCCGGGTGTTGTGGCTCACATCTGTCATCCCAACACTTGGGAGGCAGAGGCAGGAGGATTGCTGATTTCAAGACTTGCCTGGGCTATATAATGAGCTCAGTGCCAGCCTGAACTACAAAGCGAGACCCTGTCTCAAAAAAAAAAAAAATCCTAAGGCTTGAAATATCCCAATTACTCCTTTTGTGGGGAGACTATCAATGAAACACTAGCTGTTTCACTAAGGAGAAGATGACTCTGTCCCAAAGCACAAGTGAATTATACTTGCAGAGTCACTTATGTTAGCTTTTCCTAACACTGCACATATTAGTTGATATTACAATGATCCCTGATCTTTTTTTTAATAAATTTCTCATTTTCCTAAAGGCAGCAGCAATCTGTTTACCTAACTTTGTGAAAAATCTCATCTATTATGAGAGGAATACCTTCCCAGAGGTTCAAAAGCTATGGAAACTTTTTTGCCATTTTTTTTTTTTGCCATTTGGTTTTCATAATGATGGAATGTTTTCTTTAATACATTAACCTTTAATGAATTCAGATAGTATTATTCATTCAACAGACCCTGGGTCTTACTGTTGCGTTAAATACCTAGAAGTAGAAAAACAAATATGACAATCATCTTTGCCTAGAGGAGCCAACATGAGCACAGGAATCACATAAATACTAGGACTGTTACAACATAGTTGGAAAGTGTTGAGAAGTGACCACATGACCCTGAAGCACATGTTGCCTATTATTCTTTACTGATGACTTAGAGCATAAGATCATAAGCTCAATCAGAAAAGGAATAAATTTGTGTTCATAGCTATCACTTCCTATTTCTACAACCTAAGGCACGTTATTTAATGTCTCATCCGTGAATGGGGACAATAATATTCCTTCTATTAGAAGCTCATTAACAATAGTAATTGAAAAAGCATCATTCTAGCCCAAGTTAGTGAACACAGCAAAAACTGAAGAAGTAGTGTATCCTAAATTGGTGTATTCCAGCACTTTAGTGTTGCTTTAGTTTGCTACAAAAAGCATTTCCGTTCACTTTTCAGTCCTGTCTGAAGACTGTATTTAAGCTGTTTGATAAGTTTCTGGGTAAAATTTTTAAAGTGTGTTCACATGAATCTGAAGATATTCTAAGCACTCATTAATATTGATGTTTTTCACAAGTTTAAAATGAAATTAGAGCTGGGGGAAAGCATTTATAAATACATACATTTATAAACATTGCACTA
>PVIC010006549.1:37009-54005 GCA_004025085.1 Thryonomys swinderianus
TTTTTTTTTTTTTTTTTTTTTTTTTTTTTTTTTTTTTTTTTTTTTTTTTTTTTTTTTTTTTTTTTTTTTTGAGACAGGGTCTCGCTTTGTAGTTCAGGCTGGCCCTGAGCTCACTATGGTGCCCAGGCAAGCCGCCGCGAACTCAGCAATCCTCCTGTCTCTGCCTCCCGAGTGCTGGGATGACAGGCGTGAGCCACCATGTCCGGCATTGTGGTATGCAGTGTTGATTGTTGGTGGGCGTGTCTCCATGCCCAGCATTATATGTGGTTACCGGGGATCGAACTCAGGACCTTGCACTTGCGAGGCAGGCGCCGGAACCACTGAGCTAACCCTCCGGCCCTCATTTTTTATTTTGATTGATGGTGCAGATATATGTGCAAATGGCACAAAGTGACAAGTGAAAACCAAGTTAAAGTAGACCCACTGAGTCACACACAGTCAGGCCCATCCACTTGCCACTCAGATCATGTGCCTGGCATGGTGCATCTGTCACCAAATTACAAGTATATGGTCACTTATCCTGGACACAGAGGCATTAATAACTCCCTTAGTCAAGGGAAAATTTAAATGTAAGTGATAGAGTAAAATTATGATGCAAGATAAACCTCCCAGCCCATTGGTACCAGTTTCAATGTATTCTGCCTTGACTCTCATGTCCAAGTCCCTCTAGCTAGCTTGCTCCGTAATGGGCCTCCTGCAGTTATCAGCAAATAAAATTACGTGACACCAGAAGAAAATGTAAGATTAAACATGACTTCCGCTTTTCTCAAGAGTTGATTATTTCTCCCTTTTTTACATGAAGATATTAACAAAGTAGGTTCTTAAAACAAGCTATCAATTTTCCCTTTGAAAAAAGTTATGGAACTATATTAAGGAGTCATTTTACAGAACTGTGCAAACAAACACTAAAAAGTAAATGTCACAGTATGAAAATAAAAAGTTTCATATCATTTATTATACCCATTAAAGTAGAGATTGAGTGGTATCATCACAGACAATCCTTTGGTCTCCTGAAGTCTAATCTCAACAGTATGAGCAGGGCTCTTAGTAATAATAAATATGACCATCTTCTGCTTTCTGAAAACACCTGATGGTTCTCATCAGACACACATGGAACTTTCAGATATCAGGCCCCTGAGCCTTGCTGGTTCCCCATTACATCACATTTCAGCTACACATCTCACCTCTCTGACTCTGCCGAGCTTTCTAGCAACTCCTCAAATGTGCTACCCTATGCCTGTGTGCCTTCCCAGCCTCTTCTCTCCCAGTCATCGCTGATTTACCTGCCAAGGCACAGTCTATCCCTTCTGTTGCAATGAACATGATTTCTACACAGCTCTATCAGAGACTTTAGAAATACACAGACATCAGTACAGTATTGTGATCATTATTCTCACCGCTGTAAAACAAAGATAATGAGAAGTAAATCATTCATAAGTAAATGATTACCAGTCATTTCCAATTTTTGTTTCATCTTTGAAATCATACCTCACCATTTTGATGAAAACGTATCTTATGCCCAATATGTAAAACAGATGCAAGCTAAATCATGCTGCAAGAAACTCTACAGGGTTATCTGAGGCATGGACCAGATTCCACAGGATTCCAGGTCACAGATCCAGCCAGTCACTAAGCGACATTCAGTGATTGATCCTTTTTTTAAATTTAATTTAATTTATTGGTATAGTATTTATACACATCACAATTATGCTCTACATTGAGAAGTTGTACCAAGTTATGACATAACTTAATTCTCATTTTTCCTTCCCTTACCCATCTTAAAACCCCCCGCCCCTATACACACAACCTTTGTTTCTTTTTACCATAATTTTTTTCTTTTCCCTCATCATTTACCCCTAAACCCCATTTACCTTTGAATATTTACTATTTCACAACATCAATCATGCATTCTAGAACACATTTACAACTTCAGTTTCTCATACCAGAACACAGATATGATATTTACACATTTGTGACCTATTTATTTCACATATGAATATGTCCTTAAGGACCATCCATGTGAGTATAAATAACTCAACCTCATCATTTTTATGGTAGGGTAATACTCTATTTTATAAAAACCCACATCTTCTTTTTCCAGTCTAGAGCTGATGGGCATTTTGGTTGTTTCCAAAATTTAGCTATCACAAACTGAGCTGCTATAAACATGGCTGTACATATGTCGCTGTGATATGAATCTTGTAATTCTTTTATGTATATCCCCAGCAGAGGAGTAGCAAGGTCAAAGGGGACCTCTAATCTGGAAACACAAGAGACCTAGAATAGCAAAAGCAATTCTAGGAAACAAGGACATGGCAGAGGGTACTGCTATCCACAACTTGAAACTTTAATATAAAGCCACTGTGACAAAAAAAAAAAAAGAAAGAAAGAAAAACAGCATGATACTGGCAAAGAAACAGACCTGAGGATCAGTGGAATAGATCAGAAGATCCAGAAACAACTCCAGATACACTAAGCCACCTCATCTTTGACAAAGAAGCCAAACATCCTCAATGGTGGAAAGACAGCCTCTTTAACAAATGGTGCTGAAAAACTGAGCTTCAGTTTTTCAACCGGCCAAAGATTAAAGCTAGATCCATCCCTTTCACCATGTACTAAACTAAAATCACAGTGGATTAGAGCCCTAACTGTTAAAACAGAAACTCTAAACCTGCGCAAAACAGATTAGTTAGTACTCTTGGAGACACTGGCTTAGAGGAAAAACTATTAACAAAACCTCTATAGCACGAGAACTAGTGAAGAAATCAATAAATGGGGTCTCATCTTACTAAAATGCTCTGCATAGCAAACCACCAGCAAAGCAAAAAGGCAACCAACAATATGGGAAAAAATCTTTACCGGCCTTTCCTCAGACAAAGGGCTACTATTTAGAATATATAAAGAGCTTAAAAATACTCAGCCCCCCCCAATTTAAAGACCCAATTCAAAAATAGGTATCTGAAATGAGCAGATATTTTTCAGAGGAAGATGTAAAAGCAGCTAAGAAGTACATGAAGAAATCTTCAACATCACTGGTCATTAGAGAGATGCAGATGAAACAACACCGAGATTTCATTTCACTCCAGAAAGAATAGCTGCTATTTTGAAATTAGCCAGCAACAAATGCTGGCGAGGTTGTGGAGAAAAAGGAACCCTTCTCCACTGGTGGGTGGGAATGTAGACTGGTGCAACCATTATGGAGATCAGTGTGGAAATTCTTCAGTGATCAGTCTTACGGCCTGCAGGCATCAGTCAAAGCTCTCATAATACCCACTTGCCTGGAGCTTCTAGTCAGGTACAGATTGAAAAATCACTATTCTGAGTCCCACAGAACTTACCTAATTTACAGATAAGGCAAATGTAAAGAAGGCCTTGTGTTGGGGCGGGAGATTTAGCTCAGTGGTTCTGGCACCTGCCTTGCAAGCGCAAGGTCCTGAGTTCGATCTGGGTAACCACATACAATGCTGGGTGTGGTGACTCATGCCCACCAGCAATCAATACCACATACCACAGTGCTGGGCATGGTGGCTTAGGCCTGTAATCCCAGTATTTGGGAAGCAGAGATAGGAGGATTGCTGAGTTCGAGGCTTGCCTGGGCTACATAGTGAGTTCAGGGCCAGCCTGAACTACAAAGTGAGACCCTGTCTCAAAAAAAAAAATAAAAAAATAAAAAAAGGCTTTGTGTTTGCTGACATCTTCTCAAGAAATTAATAGCCAAAACTTTTGAGTCCCAGCTATGAAGCTACATCAACCAGGAATAAAATACAACACCTGGTCCTGTCTTATATATTATGATTATTTGTACTATAAGCATATAAACCTTGACTTCTTCTAAAAATCATTTACGTTCCAATTAAGCAATGCCTCTCCACCACTGAAGAGTGAAGGTTTAGCTGGAAATTTCTTGTTGAAGTTTTAGCTCCAACAAATATATTCCCTCTCACTGATAAAGACAAAAGTACTCATTTGTAAGTTTTTTAGTATCTCATTACTATTTGCTAAGGGGAGTCATCTACCTATCTATCAATCCACCTTCTTCTATCTATTGGAAAAGAGCATGAGCTACGCATGTAGAGTAAGCATTTGTTTTTCTGTTAGTAGCTCTTCTATCCTATTATCCACTGCAACATTACTAGTGCTGAAAGACCTTAGAGAAGAGGAAAGTTTAAATATCATAAGCAACTGAGAAGCTAAGGAGTTAACACTCCCTAAGGAGGTAAGAAAGTCTTTATCTTCTCTTTTTCATTCTTTGAATATACTTTAAAATATTCTAATATTCATTATATAAGGTAGAAAAGCAAAACACTTAAGAAAATAAAATATCTATTGGGCCAGAGATTTAGCTCAGTGGTTCCAGTGCCTGCCTCACAAGTGCAAGGCCCTGAGTTCGATCCCCGGTAACCACATACAATGCTGAGCGTGGTGACTCACGCCCACCAGCCATCAATAGCACATACCACAGTGCCGGGCATCGTGGCTCACGCCTGAAATCCCAGCACTCGGGAGGCAGAGGCAGGAGGATTGCCGAATTCCAGGCTTGCCTGGGCTACATAGTGAGCTCAGGGCCAGCCTGAACTACAAAGCGAGACCCTGTCTCAAAAAAAAAGAAAACATCTATTGTTTATTTTTCTATATATAGTATTTTCATTAAACTGGTATTCTAAAGTTTTATTTCACAGTAGCGTTACATAAAACAATTTTATGATTAATTGCTATGCCATAAAATATTCAAAAACTCACTTTAACGATAATAAGCTTTTCCATCATATAGCTATAAATTAATTTGTTCACCACATTAAAGGACCCTTGACTTACAAACTCGATGGATCCCCAGGGCTGGCTGTAACTCAAGTTGGTTGTAAGTTAATACAGCTGAGATCTGGATATTTACCTCCGTACATGCTATACGTGACAAGAAGCAGATTAATCTTCCATTAACCTAATTAGGATAAGTTGTTCATATGTCAGGCCAGTATTGAGAGTCCACTGTATAAAGATTTCCTATTTTCCCTTTCATAAATCTAGTCACAAGAAATATCCTGCCTATATCACCCTGGTAAAGCACAATTTCCAAAAGTAAAAGTAGTAGGTGAAAAGTAAAAGTCTTTAAGGCCTCTCTGAGACTGCCTGCTAGAAAAGCCTTGCCAATGACTGAAGCCAGGTGTGTCTGAGTATGTTACATGTCCTCAATAATCTCACTCTTAGCTTTCTAAATGCATCTGAAAGATAAAAGGTTTTCTCCACCTGAAAGAGAAACTAAGTCTCAGTATACAATGAGGAAATGGCACTTCAGCCTCAGAGGGTTACTCCTTCACTCAGCAGTCACAGGGTGACCAAGATGAATCTACCTGAGCCAACAAAACTCTAAAGAGCAAGTGTGGACTACAGGGGGCAACAGAACTAAACAAGGCTTCCTTCTGAGTTTTCTCACTCTGGTAAAATAAATCATTTTATTGATTATAAAATCTTCCAACAAAACCAATAGTGTCATCCATTGTAATTTTTAAATAATTATCAGTTAGTAAAAATGATGTAGCTCTTCTTTCTTTGAACAAAAGATAATGTGTAATGAGATTCTGACCAGCAATGAAGCAACCACCAGCATTCCTCAGACTTCTCCTATCACACAGTTAAGTTACACACCACTAGCTAATCTCTCCTCAGGAACCTGACTGCATTAGTGAGAGCAGAAGTAGCCAGGCAAGTGATGTTGGCACATATAACATCTCCAAAATTCTTCCTAGAATAAGGAATTCTAAAATCTCAACAATGAAATACATTTCTTCAAAGAAACTTCATTCTAATTCATTTTATGGGGAGAAAATCAAGCCCATTTCTATTTATAGAAAAACAGAAGAAAACCCCAGGACAGCCAGGTCATGCAGAACAAGTGGAGCTTCCATCTGGATGTGAATCTACCCATCTCTAGGGATGTCAACCCTTGGAAGACTAACCCAGGAATGATGTCATGGAATGAAATAAAAACAAAGTAAATTAGCTTCCATTATTTAAAAGTACAAGGTCATATTTAGCAACTGAAGATTATCATAACTTGTGAAAAATGATAGGCTAAAATTCACTGACTTTGATTTAAAGATTAATTCCCGAGAACCAAACTAAGATTTTGTTTTATAAATATAGAAAACTTCCTTTACTGGGTTTTGGAAGATCTTGGTTTTGTAGTAAAAAGAAACACAGCAATTGTTATTACCACTTTTAAACTTGTTAAATCTGCAAATGTTTTGGGCCATTAACTCTCCAAAATTAAGCCTCTGATGAAATTTAGAATCACAATGTTTCTCTGTTTTTAATGTAACATCTGTACCTTCTTTATATGGCTAAGTAAGAGTACTTTTCCAAGCATTTTCAAATGTTTTCTAAAATTAGGCAACTAAGATCAAACAATTCCACCTCTACAGATATGTGTGGCAAACCACATGGACTCCAGTGTTGCAGCACAGTTTATACAGCCTCAAACTAAAAACTAGGAAGTTCCATAAAAGGGTGAATAGATACACTGTAAAACATTCACACATAGACCTCCATTCAATACCACAATGAAAGAAGTAACAACTAATGTTTTTAGATTTAAAATGACAGTGAACTGCCAGCAAGATAGTGGAGTACTTGCAATATACCATCCCCATATTGGAATATAGCAGCTCTAAAAATAACCAGAAAAGGAAGGAAGTGGGTCCCCAAGACCCAAGAAGCATGTGAGACAAGAAGTCTACAAGGACAGCGAAGAAGCAAATGTCAATACAAAGGATGGAGCCTCTCTCCCCGATCCAAGACTCTCAGCAGGGAGTATGGCTGCCAAACCTGCAGATGACTGGTGGCTTCTGATGGGCCACAGAGCTAGTGGAGCAGATCAGCAGTCATACTGGATGGCAGCAGCTTCTGTTTGCAATCTATATAAATTGGTTCCAGACAGAGGACAGAAGATCAGAGGTAGTAAAACAAGGAAGCTCCACCCTCCACCTTAAAGGACCAAGGGTCTACACACCAGCACCAGGACTGCATCGAAAAGGGATTATATGCACAGTCTTCCCTGACAAGAGTGACAATCACAGTATCTCCACACAACCCCCCACATTCCAGCTCCCTGTTCTCCACAGTGAAAAAGTGCCCAGTTGGAGACTGAAGAAAACCTTTGGAATACAACCAGCAGTGAGTTTGTGGGTTTAGCACCACCTATAGAACTCTGGACTTAGTTTGGATGAAAGGTGGTGATACTTTCAACCCTGCAGGAATTCATTGAGCTGAACTCAGGCATTGTAGCTAGAAGCCAGACTGATCATTAGTGGACTCTGGCTATTTCCCTGTGACTAGTTAACTCTGATCTGCACACTACTGCCCATATCATCTGTGGGAAGCAGCAGGTCCATGCCTTGAGGGGATATTGATATTTTTGTTTTTTGTGGCTATTGTTATTATTTATCTTTTTCCTCTTTTTACTTTTTTCCTCTTTCTTCATTTTTCTTCCTTTTTCTATTTTCTACCCTGTTTTATTCTTTATATCTCTACCTTCTTTTGGCTGAGTCTATCCAATTTCAGTTTTTTTTTCTCCTGTCAACTCCTCTTATTTTTGCAGGAGAAGGAAAATAGTCTCCTGATTGCCTGTTGCTGCTGGGTGCACTTATTCTTCTTTTGTTCCTTCATCCTCTCTTTTCCTCCAGTCAGTATCAGTTCCCTGAAGTCTATGTGTTTCAGTCTTCCCTTTCTTCTGTCTTATTATAGGAGAGTGAATACAGTTTCTAGCTGTCCTGCTGCCATTAGTCCATTCTGTTTTGTATTTGTCCATTCTATCTCTTTTGTCCTCTACCTTCTATCAGCCTCCCAGGGTTTGTGTGATCTTTAGGTTTGCCCTCCAACCCTATTTCTAATCTCTCCCTCTCCTTTTACCCCTATAGCCCAGACTCCATGGTGATACTTTATTCCCAAAGCGTGATGCTGTAACCTGAAGGGCCTGTATGTTATGAACAAATTTGTGTTTAGTTCTAAATTTTGGCACATGGTCACATATCTAACTCATGAGGTTAAACGTTACCCAAATAGTGATTGCCACTTTTGTCATTTCCTGTGCTGTTTGATACTGTTGATGATATGACTACATTACTTCAACCAGGTGTTGTGATTGTTCAGTTTAAGTACCTTTCATGTTGTATCAGAACTAAGATTGCTTAAGGGTCATTACACACCCAAGAAGGACAACCCAGAAAGTAGCCATCTCCTAAGGGTTCCAAACATTAGGAAGAAAGAGACGTGTAATACACACTGCCCAGACAGCAGGCCAAGAATTAAACCAAAATCCTCAGCAACAACAAAAAAATAGACATGAGAAAAAAATCTTAAAACCTAGATAAAAAGAAGATCACCACAGGGGAATCCAAGGAAAAGGCAAATACAACAAACTGAAGCTCAGTCACCAGGACTTTCTGAGATGGTAACAAAAGCAGATCTAGTAAAATGGAAATCAAAATCATCTCTGAGATAAAAACAGAGATACTGTCCATAGTGAAAGATATGATTAATAACACTAAAGAAGAGATCAGGAACATATAGAATCTTAGATTACAAAAGCAATGGAACTTGTTAAGCAGCTTAAAACAGACTTTGAGGTGATTAAAAACTCCAGTGTAAGTTTGCGGAATAGGATGAACAAATGTGAGGGCCAAATTTCAGATCTAGAAGATAGGATTGCAGTCAATGAACAGGAAAGGAATAATTTATGGAAAATGGCAAGGGACCATGGAAAATCAATCCAAGGGACCATGGAAAATCAATTAGATAATACAAAGAAGAATATTAGACTGATTAGAGTCATTGAGGAAATAGGAAACAGTGCAAAAGATATTTTTAAATGTTCACAGATATAATGAGAAAAAGGTTCACAGGAAAAGGAAAAGATTGGACATACAGGTAAGTGAGGCATACAGGATTCCAATGGCCATGATCCAAATAAATCTACACTTAGGCATATAATACTCAAGATTCCAGAAATCCAACAGAAGCATAAAATATTGAAAGCAGTTAGAGAGAAAAAGAAAAAAAACCAATCACATACAAAGGAAAGCCCATAGAATTACAGCAGATTGTTCAATGCAAACATTCAAGTCAAGGAAAGCCTGCAGTGAAATATTCCAAACCTTGAAAAAAAAACAACCTCCACCCAAGATTGATGTATCCTGCAAAGTTATCTTTCAAAATCAATGGGAAAATAAGATACTTCCGTGACAAAGAACACCCAAAAAACTTCACAATTGCTAACCCAGCACTCCAAACCATTCTAAAGAAAAAAAAAAAAATGAATGTCACAATCCCATGACACCCAGCAGAGTGAACTCATTGGGTAAGGCAAGAAACTGAATGGAAAGGGGGATAAGCAAAGAACAAAAGAGCCAAGAATGGGAAAGCATCATGACAGTAAATATCAGTTATAACCATTAATATCAATAGTCTCAATGTGCCAACTAAAAGACACAGAATGGATTAAGAAGCAAGATACTACAATATGCTATATACAGGAGAAACACCTAATTCAAAAATAAATGCATAGGTTGAAAGTAAAATGATGGAAAATAATTCTTCATGCAGCAGGAAATCACAAAAAAGCAGGAGTGGCTATCTTATTGGCAGAAAAAGTGTATTTCAAACCAAAACTGATTAAAAGAGACAAAGTAGGATACTACAGCCTCATAGAGGAAACAATCCATGAGAGAAAAATCACATTCATATGGGCTGGGAATTTAGCTCAAGTGGTACCCTGCCTACTTCAGTAAGCATCAAGGCCCAAGTTCAATCCCTGGTACCACACACACAAAAAAAAGACATTCATAGATATTTATGCACCAAATTCTAATGCACTCAACTATATAAAACAATTATTAGTAGACATGAAAAGCCACATAAGCACTAATACAATAGAAGTGGGGACCTCAATATCCCACTATCACAAAAAGACCAACTAAACAAAAAGCCAATTATGAAATACTTGAACTGAACCAAAATTTTTAAAAAATGACCCAATAGATGCCTACAGTGTATTTCACCCCCCAAAATCAAAATAAACATTCTTCTCAGCTGCTCATGGGTCATTCTCCAAAATAGACCACACGCTAGTTCATAGAGTATGTTTAAATAAATGCAAAGGAATTGAAGTTATCTCCTATATACTGTCAGACCGTTCTACATTGAAATTGGAGATCAATAGCAAAAGAAATCCCAAGATCATTACAAACACATGGAAATTGAACATCACTCTCCTGAGCAACCAATGCGTCACAGGAGAAAGTAAACAGTTTTTACAGCATGATTGATATTGTGAAATAGTAAATATTCAAAGGGTAATAGGGCTTAGGGGTAAACAATGAAGAAAGAAAATAATTGATGGTAAAAAAAGAAACAATGCTTGTGTATATAGGGGTGTGGGAAGTAAGGTGGGCAGGGGAGGGGGGAAAATGAGAAAGTTGTGTCATATACTGATACAAATTCTCAATGTAGAGTGTAATTGTGATGTGTATATATAATATACCAAAAAATGTAAATAACAAAAGTTTTTACAATTAAATGATAATCCCAATACAACATACAGGAATTTATGGGACACAATGAAAGCAGTTCTATGAGGGAAATTCACAGCAGTGAATGCCTATACTAGGTAACAGAGTGAACTCAAATAAACAGCCTAAGGCTAAACTTCAAACTATCAGAAAGAGAAGCAAGATAAACCCAAAGCTCATACTGGGAAGGAAATTATAAGGATTAGAGCAGAAATTAATGCAATGGAAACTAAAAGAACTGTACAAAAATCAATTAATAAATAGTTGGTTCCTCGAAAGAATGAAAAGAATCATACTATAGTGACATATGTACACCCGTGTTTATAACAGCTCAATTTGTAATAACTAATCTTGGATACAGCCCAAATGTCCATCAACAAGAGACTGGATAATGGAGATGTGGGTTGTTTCTATAAAGTGGACTACTAGCCATGAAGAATGATAAATTTGAGTCATTTATACTCAGATGGATGTACCTTCAGGACATATTTATAAGTGAAATAAACAGGACACAAATGTGTAAATATCATATTGCTTCTCTGGTATGAGAGGTGTGAGAAACTGATAGTGTAAATGAGGTCTAGAATGTATGGTAGGTATTGTGAAAGAGGAAAAACATGTTCAAAAGGAAAAGGGAAAGAATGGTAAGGGAAAGTAAAGAAGGGATAGAAAAATTTTAATAGTTAAAAAAAGAGTGCTGGGTGTGGTGGCTCATGCCTGTAATCTCAGCATTCGGGAGGCAGAGACAGGGGGATTGCTAAATTCCAGGCTTGTCTGGGCAACATAGTGAACTCAGGGCCAGCCTGAATTACAAAGCGAGACCCTGTCACAAAAAAAAGAAAAGAAAAGAAAAGAAACAAAGCTTATATACATTGGAGTGGGGGGTTGTAGGGAGGGAAAAGAACAGGAAAAAATGAGAATCAACCCAAATGCCCATCATGGCATTTGGAGGTGGTTTTATTTTTTAAATGGAGTATTACTCTGCCATAAAGAATGACAAGCTTCATTCATTTATGTGCAAATGGATACCCTTGGAGGACACACTAATAAGTGAAATAGATTACAGATATGAAAATACTGGATCTTTTCTTTGATATGAGCACCTATAAAATGTAAATGAGTTCTAGAATATATGATAGTTTATATAAAATAGGCAATTTCCAAAGGGAATTTGGTGTGGGAACGTAATGAGGGGAAGGAATAAATATGATTCGGAAAGATAATAAAAGAGCATGTATATAGGGGGTGGGGGTGGGTAGGGATGTGGGTAAAAATGAGAATTAACTTGTGTCATATACTGGTACAAATTTCCCAATGTTGTGCATGATTGTGAGCTGTACCAGTAAAACCAATTCATGCTGCTGAACACCAACATATAAGGTATTCGTCAGAGGCAGACTGGTTAATTTCTGAAGAACAGATGGGAGAAAGATTTTTGTAGTTCTACCAGTGAGGCTATGAAGTGCTTGCTACAAAGTATCTTCACTTTCTGAATAGTTCCACTGTTTATTTACATTTGTTGTATTTTTAGATAATATACATTTCAATTTTAAATTATAAAATGTTTAATTAAAAACAGTATTCAAATATTTTTACCACATAAAAGGTAACAAGGTGACAGAAATCTTCATTAGTTGGCAAGGAAGTCACCCTGCAGTATGCATATATATCAAAGATAATATTGTGCAGCTTACATATACATGACTTTCATTAAACTTCAATAAAGGTGAAAAATTTACTTAAACACCTAGTAATCTCTTAAATAAGCAGGTATTATATAAAGAAAAATAATATGCATAACAGAAATTACAGTTGAAACATCAAGGACAATTATTTCTAGAATGACTATAGATATGAAACTTTATGTATAAATTTCTTCTAACAGAAAACAAGCAAATTCCTGAAGATGTATGCGAGTTGTCTTTCTGAATTATTTTTTTCTTTATTGAGTTTATTGGTACATTTTAGATATATATTATAATCACATTCTTCATTGAGAATTTGGCCCTGTATGTGATGTATCTTGATTCTTGAATTATTTCTATAATTTAGAAAATACACATACACACATACATACACATTCACCAAATATAAAGGTAGTCTAAAAAGGCTCACAGAATAGTAAATAGAGTAGAGAATATGTGGGTATAATATATTTTATTACCCAAAAGAATTTTAAAAATCGCATTGGAAAAACAGATGTACACCCTTATTCATAGCAGCTCAGTTTGTGATAGCTCAATCATGGAAACAACCCAAATGCCCATCAACTGGAAACTGTATAAATAAGCTGTGGTTTTTTAATAAAATGGAGTATTATTCTGCCATAAAGAATGACAAGATTCATTCATTTATGTGCAAATGGATACACCTGGAGGACACCTAATGAGTGAAATAATTGGATCATGATAGGCAATCTCCTTTTCGATATGAGCATCTCTAAATGCAAATGAGCTCTAGAAAGTATGACAGCTTTTGTAGAATGAGAAATCTCCATAGGAAATTTGGTGTGGGGATGTAATGAGGGAAAGGTATAAATAGGATTCCAAAACAAAATAAAAGAGCATGTATATAGGGGGTGGGGATGTGTGGGTGGGTGGGGATATGGGTAAAAATGAGAATTGACTTGTGTCATATATTGGTACAAATTCCCCAGTTATGTGTGATTGTGAGATGTATATAAATTGTACCAAGAATTAAATTTAAAAAAATATATCTAATTTCTCCTTCATATATAAAAAATATAAATACAATTTTATATGCATATATGTGTAGGCTAATTTAAAAATCAAATATATGTCAAATAAAAGCTAGAAAGCTAACTTAAAAGAATGAGAAATCATTAAGTAGAAGAGAAACTCAATGAGATAAAACAAAATACCAAATGTAAGCAACTAAAGTCATACTGAAAGATTTTTTCACAACTCAACACTCACACAAACCACAGATGTGGCAGATGTATGTGTGCATATAGGTATATATAAAATCAGTCTGTACTGTAAAAACAGAAATTTTTTCAAGATACATGAGCTCTTCTTCCCTGCAAGCATGCTGGTATTTACCAAGAAAGACCTTGATCAATATGTTTGTAATGATTAAAGACTGTTGTGTTATTACTTATTATTGAAATATAATAGAAATACTGATTGAGCATTCTCAAACTTCTCTTGCTTAGTAGTTTTGTCTTGAGAAGCTAGCTCTTGGAGACCAGTGGAATAGACACAAACAGTACAGTTACTTGACTACCTAAGGGTATATACATGTCTCCTAGAATTTTCCATGACAGTATTTCAAGCATAAATAAAATAGAAGAAACAACACATAGACCATAATAATTCTAATACACATATAATATGTATAGTAAATATAATTTAAAAACTTAGAATGAGAAAGGTTAACCTCAGAGTTAAAGAAGATACAATCTATCAAATTAGTCATATCAAAATTTACATGAATATCCTTAAAAATTTACAACAAAGAGGTAACAAATAGTTCAAAGAAGAGATTACCAAAATAAATGGCCAGAGATATTTGAAAAGATATGGTTATTTTTTAAATAAATTGAGTTTATTGCTACATTTTAGAAATACATTATGATCCAATTCCTGATTGGGAATCTGTACCTGTACATGACATATCTTGATTGTTATATTTTCCATCCCCCTCCCTGAAGAGCAGTTTTTCAGAGGGTATATATGCTTGGATTTTTCTTTTAGCACTTTAAGAATAGCTGCTATTTTGAAGTTAGCCAGCAACAAATATTAGCTGAGGTTGTGAAGAAAAAGGAACCCTTCTCCACTGTCGATGGGAATATAGACTGGTACAACCACTACAGAGATCAGTGTGGAGATTCTGCAAAATCTAGGATTACAGGTTCCATTTGACACTGCTATTCCCCTGCTGGGGATATACACCAAAAATTTGCAAAATTCATATCACACTGACATATGTGCAGCCATGTTTATAGCAGCTTAGTTTGTGATAGCTAAATCTTGGAAACAACCCAAATGCCCATCAACTCGAGACTGGATAAAGATGTATTTTAATGGAGTATTACTCTGCCATAAAGAATGATAAGCTTGAGTCACTTATACTCAAATGGACATCCCTTAAGGACATACTCATAAGTGAAATAAATAGGTCACAGATGTATAAATATTGCAACTGAAGTTATAAATGTGTTCTAGAATACATGATTGATATTGTTTAATAGTAAATATTCAAAGGGAAATGGGGTTTGGGAGTAAATACAGAGGGGATAGATAAAAATTGATGGTAAAAAAAAAAGGAAACAAATGCCGGGCATGGTGGCTCACTTGGGAGGCAGAGACAAGAGGACTGCTGAGTTCACGGCGGCTTGCCTGGGCTCCATAGTGAGCTCAGGGCCAGCCTGAACTACAAAGCCAGACCCTGTCTCAAAAAAAAAAAGGAAACAAAGCCTATGTATATGGGGCAGAGAGTTGTAGGGTGGGTATGGGGAGGGTAAAAATGAGAATTATGTCATATACTGATACAAATTCTCAATGTGGAGTTCAATTGTGATATGTATATATTATGCACCAATAAATTGATTTTTTTTTAAAAAGACCAGCCCGTTGTCTTCTGAGCTACAAAATGTCTGCCAAGAGTCTCCTCAGAGCTTTGTAAGAGTTCCCTTTTCCCTATGGAATTAGTTTTCCCATTGCTGCTTCCCAAGTTCTCTTGTCTTTCTTCACTGTGTATATTTAAGTTGTACAACATGGTGTTTTCATATGCATACACCTAGTGAAAGGGCTACCAGAGTTAAGTAAATTAACATATTCACCATTTCACATGGTTGCATTCTTGTATGTATATGTACATGTGTGTCAAGAGATCTAAAATCAGTCTACACTTTTCTCACAAATCCTGAGCATGATATAGTGTGCAGTGCAGTCATGTGTTAGGTCTCTAGCCTTGTTCGGCCTCCATCTTGCCATTTTGAACCCTTCCTCCTTGTCTTCCTGTTTCTTCCTATGCTGAACTATTTTTTAATCTCTATAGAGCAGTGTATTTCTTACCATATGCATGGGAGTAAGGTCATGGAGTATTTTCCTTCTGTGTCTAGCCTGTTTCACTTAGATAACATCCTCTTTCATTTTCCAGTTTGACACTAATGTGTCGGGTTGAGATCTTCTTTGGGTTGAACCTCACTGGACATCTTTGGCTTTATGTATATGTATGTCCATATCTCTTCCAGTTTTAGACATCACTTCTTTTGAAAAGATTTTTCTCTTCATGAAACTCTCATAATGTGTACGACAGTTCATTTGATGCTGTCTCATAAATTCTTAGGTTTTGTTTACTCTTGTACATTCTCTTTTTTTTTTAACTTACCATATATTTTCAAACCAGCTGATTCTGAATTCACAGCTTTCCTCTGCTTGATCAAGGCAGGCATTAACATTCTCTATTGTGTTTGATACTTGATTCCTTGCATTCTCCTAATGCAAAATTTAGTTGTTTTAAAAAATATTTATACTTCTTTTCTGACATTATTTTACCCACGTATTATTTTTCTAGTTCATTGAGACACACATGAGAGGCAGATAAGTTGTACAATGTCATTCGGCCTTTTTAAAAAGCAGGACATACAGCCGGGCATGGTGGCTCATGCCTGTAATTCCAGCACTCGGGAGGCAGAGACAGGCGGATTGCTGAGTTCGAGGCTTGCCTGGGTTACATAGTGAGCTCAGGGCCAGCCTGAACTACAAAGCAAGACCCTGTCTCAAAAAAAAAAAAGAAAAGAAAGCAGGACATTCTACCTTGTGACAATGTGGGGTAAGACTTGCGAACACTACATCAGTTGAAGTCAATTAGACACATGCTTCATGATCTCATTTATACATGAAACATTAAGAAATTCAAACTCACAAACAGAGCAAGAGACTTGGAGCCAGGCACTGTGGGGTACAGAAAATGGGATGATGTTGATCAAAAGGTACAAACTTGCAGTACTAAAATGGGCATGGTCTGCAAACCTGATGTACAATTGAGTGAATGTAGGCAATGCTATACAACATAATTGAAATATGCTGAGTAAACTTTTTTAATTTTTTTAATTGAATTCTTTATTGGTACAATTTATATACATCTCAAAATCACATATAACATTGGGAAATTTGTACCAGTATATGCCACAAGTTAATTCTCATTTTTACCCATATCCCTACCCACTCCCCCCTCCTCCCCCACTTTATACATGCTCTTTTATTTACTTTCTGTATCATATTTATTCCTTCCCCTCATCACATTCCCACACCAAGTTTCCTATAGAAATATTCCACTCTATAAAAGCTGTCCTACTTTCTAGAACTCATTTGCATCTACAGGTGTTCATGCCAAAGAGAAGATCCGGGAATTGTCTATCTGTGATCTATTGATTTCACTTATTACTATATCCTCCAGGTGTCTCC